>OX375872.1:99454773-99669773 GCA_947359465.1 Metellina segmentata | reverse complement strand
TTCAGTTATTGCAGCCGAATGATCTCCACGACGTGTCGCGTTTGCACAGTGGTTTCTACACCAAAGTGCAAACGACACAAAATTTTATAGTTCTGTTATGTGATGAAGAAACCTTTTCACGTGAAGGGGTGTGGAATACGCACAACGTGCTCAAGTGGGCCTTAGATAACCCACACGGAACCCGACCACGTGCCGCACAACAACGCTTCACTGTTAATGTGTGGGCGGGTATTGTGGGGGACAGTTTAGTCAGGCCAAACATCTTACCACCTTGACTGGACGCTCGTTTTTCTTCAAGAGGTACTTCCGGAAATGCTTAACGAAGTCCCCGCACATGTTCGGCGCGGAATGGGGTTTCAAAATGAAGTGGCGCTATCTCATTACGCAAGGTGTGTACGTGACCATTTGGACCGGACATTTAAAAACAATTGGATTGGGTGCGGTGTTCCAGTCGCTTGGCCTCCCAGATCACCTGATTTATCTCTTCTTGATTATTTTCTCTGGGGTGCCATGAAGAGCATTGTGTACGACGCATCCGTAAATTCTGTAATGGACCTGTTGGCACGAATGTCCATCGCTGCTGCTACGATCAGCGAAACGCTAGGTATCTTCGAAAATGTTCGGCAATCCATGTCTCGTAGGCGTCGTGTGTGCACCCATGTCAATGGGCGCAATTTCGACCATCTGTGATACTTGTAAGTCACACATTGTACTCTTTTGTTGTGTAATAAAGCGGTTTACACTACATTCTGTGTTGTGGCCTTATTGTGTCTTTGTGTCTCTTTATCACGTGAGAGCGACGTTTCCGACTATGCTTTCCCATGTAATTATCTTTCCTAACGATGTTCTCTACCTCCCCTCCAAGTTTGTACACGAAGTTCCGGAATACCCTGTATATATAGTTCCACACTGACAGCAAAAGTTATCATCATGAATATTTCACGTATTGTATAGTATTGGTGTGGATATAGAAACATGGTTATATGCAGGTATGGTGAGGGGTTAAATATGTATAGATGAGAAGTTCAAGAGATTGGTACTCACAGAGTGCTCTTTAGCAATTGAAAGCTGATACAAAGCACGCTGAGATGAGGACGATGCTACAGGGCCAGAAATTGCTTCTAAGGTTTCAACTAGTCGGTTTGTCGAAGAACTCGTTCTTTTTGCGCCATCCTCTCTCAGCCTTTTTCAGATTTCTGGTGATCTCCAAGAGATTCCCAGTTTTTGTCATTTGTCAGTTGCTCCACCCCAGTAAAATCCAGCTACATACCCGATGCTCTGACTAATGACGGTAAGTCCACTCATCCCATATTCGGCCGACCAACCGGCATAGTGGTTAAGGTGTTAGCCTCTAGATCGGAAGGTTCCCTATTCGAATCCAGGTCCGGGCATGGATGTTTGTAAGCGTATGGTGTAGAGGCGGTTGGTGCACCTTAAATCTGTCGTGGCCGAAAGTCCTCACGTTGGGTTGGTGTGGAAGTTTGGAGAGTGGGGTACCAGCTCAGGTGTTGCTTCGTCAACTGACCGTGTTTCAAAATTACGAGGTGTTGTCTTCGAATCTATCCCTTAAGGGATTGATCCTAGACCATCGTCAATAGCCCTTTGTGTTGCTCTAGTACGACGTTAATTACAAATTACCATCCCGTATTCAATCACTGGTTGCTTGACTCCTCCCTATTTCTTACATTCACTATGCAGTTAATCGTTCCATTTCAAAACGTGTTTTGCTTTTCAACTTGTCACACTATGGCGACAATATTCTTGGTCACACAAAAATAAAGAAAAGGAAGAGTAATTCTCCACAGGCAACATACATTTAGAATTGAAATGTTAGTTTTCCCACAGTTCAACTTTCATTTGTTGTTATTGGATTCGATGTGTTGATGTATAATATGTCAATGCTTTTGTGACCTGTGGTTTTCACAGCTTTAACAATTCATCATGGTTACATATTAAGCATGAATATCATTCTATGTATCGCTACATTCTCGCTCTCTTTTGTTTCGTCATCATATGATCTCAGTTTTATGAACCCTGTGTGACTACTAGCCGCTAATTCAAATTGTTCTCAGACAAGAATATAAAGCACAAGATATTAATCCTTTTCAAAGAAAATATTCTACTTCCATTAATAATCAAAACATTGACAATTAAAAAAAATATTTTCATGCAATATATCAGGATAGAGATGATCCACCAGCTCGTAAGCCATGCTAAGGAACAAAACCAGCCCCTTAGAGCTTTCTCTTTTATCTGCATGATTTAAACTGGTAATCACCACTTACCTTACAAGAAAAAAAAACAGTATCCCCTAGTCAAAAATCCAAGGAACGTGAGAGTGCAAGAGTGATTAGGAAGTGGGATTGTTGTCAGGTTTGTATCATTTTTATTATTTGCTTATTTCAATATTTGCTTTCATATTTTTACTGTATTACCTTGATTATCACTGTGTTTATTTGTTTAAATTACGCAACTCGTACTTGTGTTTCTTTGCTTGTTTGTTGTTGTGATCCACGTAATCTCTTGAGCTACGTGTTGTTTTCCGCCTTAAATCAAATGGACTGTGGTTAGGGACGAGTCTGCACATTAACTCGGAAGGCGGCTCGTCTCTTATTTTCAGGGGAGACTGCATAACATTGCGTGTTTATTCTTTGCTGAACTATAAATGGCTATGTCACACTTCTGTACGAAATTGTTTATTTTGGTCTGTAAAAAGGCTTTATCACCCTGTTCAAATTATCTTTCCTGAGCTTTTTGTCCTTGCCTATTGATTTTCTTGCATCTTTTTTTATATTTTCTTGCATCTTTTTTATATTATCTTTCGTTTCTTTTTAAGTTCTTTTTAACCCTATACGTGGTTTCAACGAGAGTCATCATCCATAAAGATAGTATTAATTTTGTTAATAACGAGATATCTCATCGTCAAGATATTTGCAATTCTTCTATGACTAATCCATCAAGATCTGATCAGTTTTCTTCTAATAACGAGATATATCATACATCAAGTTCTGGTCAATTTTCTTCTGATGACGAGATATCTCGTCCATAAAGATTTGGTTAGTTTTCTTCTGACGAGATATCTCGTCCATCAAGATCTGGTTGGTTTTCTTCTGACGAGATACCTCGTCCATCAAGATCTGGCCTGTTTTCTTCTAATGACAAGATATCTCGTCCATAAAGATATGATCCGCTTTCTGTAATGACAAGATATCTCGCCGAGACAACCATCCGGACGGTTAAACAACTCATCGTTTTTGCGAGATAGCTGTTATAAATCCAGTTAGTACGGCTAAATTCAGAGCAATTGTCAAAAAACATTGACAATTCTCTTCCAAAGATATTTCTATTTGGTGTGAATTTTTATTGCTTGATGTATCTGCACTGCCGTCAAATGTTTTTTCTTACTTCATTAGGGAATAAATTGTATTTTTCAGAGGCAGATATTTTCACCCGAAAATTTCGTTGTATTTTGGATTGTACGGGGAGGTAAACAACAAGGTTACTTAAGGGTCCTCTTTACTAGCCTTGGGTAAACAATGCTTGAATGCACAATTTTTTTATTAATATGTTAATATATTTCATGCTTGAATTGTGCTCCCCTATCCAAGAGAATATTGCTTTTGCTTTACCATTATTTAGTTGGATAATTTATATTACAATCTGCAATTGTTTGCGCTCTGAGATGTTTGTAACTGGGAACGATTCAATGTGCCTTGAAGTTATCTGCTATAACCAACACATAATGTTCATTTAATGGTTCACTAATATCTTAGAAAACCTCACCCACATGTTTCGATATATGTATGTCTCGTATTGGAGCTGGTTTTAATTTGCTTGATTTTATTTTGATAACATAATTGACTCTCAGCATATTATTCTAACCAAATATCTATTTTTGTAATATCATAAGTTTGGTCTATTAGGTCTGTAGAATGACATGCTTTTAAAGCAGTTGCGTGTAATGATTGTGGCATTACTGTAATTTTGCGTAATGAATTAACTTCACCTCCTGCTTTTGTGACCCTCATGGGTATACCTTTAGAGCACGGGCATCACAACCCCGAAGTACCCGTGTGATCTGTCCTTCCACCTATTTTGCCTTCGCCTGCCCTTCTGCTTTTTACTTTTATCCGTCTCATTGTTGTCTTGTGTATGGCGCAGCTTGGTCCGATATGGCCCATGTACCATAAGACCTAAAAGCAACCAACCCATATTTGTCTTTTATATGGATCAATAATTATGTTTCAGGATCAACTACAAAACAGCTCTAGTTTTGTTTAGCTTTCAAATTTGTGTTCAATATATTATCTTTATAATTTCTTTTATGTATTGATCTTACGTTCTTCCCGAAGGAGTTCTGTGTTTAACTCTATCAATTTGATGGAATTTACTTGCATATTTTCAATTTTTAATATACGTTGAGGCATTGATATTGTTATTATCGACTATGCTAATCTGCCAATTTACACAGTCCAGTCACATTAATGTGACCACCTGTCAAAAGCCAGAATAACCACCTTTGGCAGAGCGGATTGCTGCGAGACGTGCAGGAAGAGAGTCAATTAGGTTTCTGAAGGTGTTCACTGGGATGTTGAGCCATGCGAATTCCAGTGTCGTGGCCAGCTGCGCTAGATTACGTGGTTGAGGATCCATGGCGCGAACAACCCGATCGAGGTGGTCTCACAGATTCTCGATTGGATTTAAATCCGGTGAGTTTGCTGGCCAGGGGGGTATGATAAACTCATCCTGGTGCTCTTCGAATCACGCACATACACTGCGAGCTGTATAACACCTCGCATTGCCCTGCTAGTAGATGCCATCATTCTGAAGGAAAATAATTCGAATGTAGGGGTGGACATGGTCCGCAAGGACAGATGAGTACTTGTGCTGATCCATCGTGCCTTCCACAATGATGAGTGCACCCAGTGAATGCCAGGAAAACATTCCCCAAACCATAATGCTCCCTCCTCCAGCCTGGATCCTTCTGGCAATTGTTGCAGGGTGTTTGCTTTCAGACGTTTCACGCCGTATACGCCAACGTCCATCTGTCCGATGGAGCATAAAACGTGATTCATCGGAAAAAGCCACCTGTCGCCACTCTGTGGACGTCCAGTTGCGGTACAGGCGTGCAAATTCCAGCCTTCGTCGCCGATGAACAGCAGTCAGCATATGTGCATTAACCAGGCGTCTGCTGCGGAGGCCCATGCGCAGCAACGTTCGCTGAACCGTTGTTGAGGATACACTCTTGGTAGCCCCTTGGTTCATCTGGGCGGTCAGTTGCTCAACAGTTGCACGTCTATTCGCCCTAACGCATCTCCGTAGCCTTCGATCGCCTCTGTCATCTATAGCCCGTGGTGCACTACATGTGCTACGCCGCTGATTTTGGATAGTGCCATATTGCCATGTACGGCATACTTTTACCACGGCGGCATGCGACAGTTCACAAAATTAGCCGTTTCTGAAATGCTTCCACCCTTGGCCCGAAAGCCAATAATCATGCCCTTTTGGAGGTCGGATAAATCGCTACGTTTCTGCATTACGCCAACGATTGAAATGCTTTCCGATGCCCTAGGACATCCTTTATATACACTCCACTGCAATGTTCTGCCACCTGCCTTTTGTGATTGGTTATTTCACGTTGACGTCGAAAGTAGGTGGTGGTCACATTAATGTGACTGGACTGTGTATTATCTACACCTGCTGTCTACCTAAATTCATATGTAAATTCTGATATGTTCATAAGTCGTAGTATTTACGAGGTTTACAATTTCTATGTGATATTTTAATGCTTGATGATTGTAAGAACGATGAATTTACAATCATGTGAGGAAAATTTAAAATGCATTATTGCATCCTGTAGTGCCTTCTATTCAAGTTTTAAAGAAGTGATGCTTTCCGCGTTATTCAAATTCTTGGGAAAGTATTCATTGGGTTTAGTACTGTTTCGTTCCTTTTGAAGAGAATTCCTGGTATTCCTATTTTCGATGCATTTGTGTTAAGCCAGAACGTTATAAAACATATCAGGTTTTGTTAGGAAAGGCTCCTTAAATAATTTTTTGGTAAATATGGAAATGCATCGTTGAATTGATTCGTCCATTTAAATTTTTACTTTTTGCTTGTTATCTTTTAAAAATTTACGCATGATGTTCCTTATTTGGTATTAAATTTCAAATACATTTGCCATTCCTTCAGGAATCGGTTTTATTTTCTGTGTTTTGGGAGCTGAGAAATTTGTTAATTTTTGTTGCTCACATTTTGTTTCAATTCTTCCTTTGAGATTCTGTAGCCCCAAATTAAATTTCTCTTGAAAAATTTACACTTATTAGGAAATAGTATCATATTGTTTGCATCTAATCTATCAAGTACTAATCGTAATTTCTCTATCATTCCTTTAAATGTGTAAGCTGGTGTGCCAATATCATAAACAAACCAGCGAAATCCCATTTTATCTAATCTCTTAAGAACTTTGATAATCAACTTTGGGAAATAAGAAGTATAATTCTTCTTTCCAAAACCCAGTCTTGTAAATTGGAAACTGTCCCACATTGTAGTAAACGCCATGGTATATCTATACTCCTACGGTAAATGTACTTGATAGAATGCTGACATTAAACACAAGCAGCAATAGAACTCGTAACCGGATTTACTATTTGTTTGATTTTGGATAATGGAAAAGGCACAGCCTCAATTAATGTATTTGGCAATCTCATATCCAATGCCATTCTGTAGTTATTTCCTTGGATTGCAGGAGTTTTCTTTTCTTACCGAAATCATCGGGCAAACATATTTGGATTCAGAGTTTTCTATTATGCCAGCTACAATTAATTCACTTAAGTGTGCTTTCGCGTTTTCCTGGAACCTATAAGGAGTATCATATGGTCTCGTAACTATGGGTACATCATGAATTAATTCAATTTCCGGGAACTTGTGTCTATGACCCAAAGCCATAAAAGACTGAAAAGCATTTGGAGTGCTCTATAAGAAAATTTTTCCAACTCTTTCTTTCATTGTGAATCTAAATGTTATAAATGAAAGTCTTGAATTTAAATCCAATTTTATATGACATAACGTTTTTCGATGTTTGAATTAAATTTAGTGTTTCACGGGATTTGTTTTCATTAGCATTTGTATAGCCTCCCTTATTTTCTCATAAATTCATCTTCTCATCTATTATTATTTACTCTTCTAAGTTGATTATTACTTTGATGTTATTTTCTTTGCCTGAAGTTTGTATTTCTACATTTTGACTTAAGTTTTAGGATTAAAGTAGTAATTCCCTCTTTTTGAAAAACCCATAATATTTGAGTGTTACTAATTCACGTGGACCCTTTTCAAATATTATTTTTCTGTTCAAGCGCGCCTGAATTGGATTATTTTTGCAAGTAATAATAATATTAGTTTTATTGTGTATAATTCTCTCCGGTCATTTGAGCTTTTGAGTGCATATCCCAGTTCATAGGATTGTTGCGACAAAAATCCATACCCAAATTGATTTTTGTATTATGTTGGTCGATTATATTCTGTCACAAAATTTACTTGTTTGAATTGCTTAGTGTTGATTTTCACATTCAGGCTAATGCATTGTATCTGTGCATTCACTTCCATTAAAAGTCGTATTCAGTTTCGAGATAAAAATGTGATTTTTTGTTTGTTTGTAACGTTGATTCTAAAATATCTGTAGCAAAGAGTGATATAAAAGAACCCAGGTCCAAAAAACGCTGGATATTTATTTTTGCCTATACAAACTTGGAGCAATTGATGACTTTTATTTAGGAAAGAGTTCACTTGTTTGTCGGTTGGTTTCCTATTAACCACACATACATTTTCTACCATATTCATACACACCATTTACACATTCAGATTTATGTTGACTATTTTTTACTATAGTCATATATCATTCTGTCTGAAATTTGTCGATTATAATTTGTTGGCGTCATTGTTTGTCGTACACTCAGGGGCACATTGTCTTTAGATGTAAACGGGCAACACAACCCCGAGGTACCCAAATGATATGTTCACCTCCCTCCTGTTTCACCCTGGCCTAACCTACTTTTCGCTTTTTTTTTCTACCTCGCTGTTGGCTTGTGTTTGGCGCAGCTTCGCCAAATATGGCCTTTGCGCCATAAAACCCCAAATCAACCAACCGTTATTTGTCGTGGGGAAACTGTACATTGAGATTGGATTTAAGTCACCCTAAAATAGTGATAGTTTACTTAATAGTTTTCTGGGATCCATTGACGTGAGTTCTTATTTGAATAACTTGATCTGTAACCGCGATAATATCTCGCATTCCTCGGCAGAGATGTTTGAAACTTGGTCTTTGATTTCGTCAATAATTCGATCCTGGTTTTTGAATAAATTGATTTGGTTGAGGTTTGTAAATCATATTGCGTGCTCATTTGTTTTGTTCTGTCTGTCTGAGTTCAAAGCATTCTTCAAGAGAATATATTTTATTGCTACTAAAGATGCAATGTTTTTTTTGGCGGATTGCTATTGATTGTTGGGACCACGTCAGCGTTTTTACTCGCGTTTTCAATTTGTTTACATCGGCTGTTAAACATTTCATTTTGGGTCTCAATAATAACCGTTACGTGTCTAGTACTAATATTATTGATTCTTAATCTATCTGATATCTATAAAGCATTTTGTATGCCAGATGCAACTTTTCCTTCAGGAAATGCTGTTTGAGGGTGTCCATTTAAGAGTCCTGCAATAAATAGCTCGTTGTTTTTCTCCAGTACGACGTTAGTTAAAATACCTACCTACTTACCTCATGCATTTTGTATTAAAAAAATCAATTGGGTACTGCTGGAAGTTTGGTTCTTCTGTGAAGAAAACCATTAATTGAGTTTTTAGTTCGTCACGTTTGTGATTTTAGCATTATGGAATTATAAATAAGGTGCACCTTAAATCTGCCGTGGCCGAAAGTCCTCACGTTGGGTTGGTGTGGAAGTTTGGAGAGTGGGGCGCCAGCTCAGGTATTGCCTCGTCATCTGACCGTGGTTGAAAATTACGAGGTGTTGTCCTCGGATCTTTACCTTAAGGGACTGATCCCGGACCGTCGTCAATATCCCGCCGTGTTGCTCTTGTACGACGATAACTAAAATTACCATTACCATTACCATCACTCACTTTTGGTGACCATTGTGACTCAGTAGGTATGCTCAATAAGATTTGTAGGTGGCGCAGGTTCGATTCCTTTCTTCCGAGTTAGTAAAGGGGCCAGAATGCTCAGTATGTATGTTCACTGCGCTACCAATCTTCGAGTTGAAGGCGGTGCAGGTTCGATTCCTTTCGCTGCATATCTTCCGAGTTAGTAAAGGGGCCATAATGCTCAGTATGTATGTTCACTGCGCTACCAACCTTCGAGTTGAAGGCGGTGCAGGTTCTATTCCTATCAGGTGCATTCCTCCTTGGGTGTATTTCTCTCTTCTGTGTCAGTAAAACTTTCATTGTGTGTGTCTATTACTTGATTTTGTATGTCATGTCTCTGGCGCAACATGGCCTAATATGGCCCCCCCCCCTTGTGCCATAAAAACTCCAAAAATCAATCTGAGTTAGTAAAACTTTGCTTCCCCGTGTAAGTCTATTACTTGATGTTGTCTGTCTCGTGTTTGGCGCAGTAAGGTAAAACATGGCCCTTGCGCCTTAAAACCCATTCCAACAAACCATAAATGATTTGAAAGGATGACCCCTCCCAATTCCTTACACTTACAATGCTGCAAATCTTTCCATTACGTATTGTTTGTTGCTTTTCAATGTGTCATGCAGTGGTGACAACCTATTTTAATGTAATTCGATGGTTGATAACGCATGAAAATTGATGTCAGGGTGATGAACCGAACCAAATATAAAAATCTATGTATAAATTGGAGATATAACCCTCAAATGATGTGCAAAATGTACGCCATATCTGTAAACCCCCTCAAATTAGTGTGCTACATTTTACTATCTCAAAAACACGAGACCATCTTTTAACCAAATACTTATTTGCTGCATCAAAAGAATTTCATGCCGATCGGCGTACTTTTAAAAAAGAAAATTAAAACAACTCCTTCATTTAAAAAACGTCAATACAAAATATTTCATTGTCTTGCGAATTCGGGTGAAGTATCCGTTTCTCTCCACATGCACAGCCCTCTTGACTGTAAAATTACTCGGAACTGCTGCGTGACGTAGGAATTTGTCGACAAGAAAACCTAATTATGAATAAATCAAGAAAATGGAGTTACCTACTCACGATGAATGCGCGTTCGAACAATAAAGCAATTTAATTTCTTGAGAATGGCAGGAAGGCTGATGGGTTGAGACTGTAATTTGATATGAAGATGAGTTCGCCGACGGAGGTCAAGATTGATATTGCCATCAGCAATGAGATTGCGTAGTTGAGAGGCAAAGTGCTGGTATTCCACAAGAGCAATATGGTTTGTATCTTCTGCTGTGCGAGGAAATATTTGTTTTTCTATTCATGAATTATATATAATATTTAAAAGGAATGGATTGGATTGGGATTTATGGTTCGAAGTCTAAGGCAGACAAGCTACACTAATACGTTAGAGGTGAAATTAAACTGATTTCTTAGATGTTTTTACTATCATCATTCATATTTTTTATACTACGCCAGTCTCCGGCCATCAATCAACAAGCAGCTAAATAGAGTTTTGAGTTGAAAAAATGTGTTAAAACACTAAACAATATTTTGAAATTCTTTTGTCAGGAATTTTAAGGAATCTCTTTATGACTTGAAGTGGTCTCCCGTCATTTTTTAGGGCATGGCTGCCCGTAAGCTGATTAGACTCCGACGAAAGACGGTAGTGTACGTGGGAGCTGGTCACGTTAAATCTGTCGTGGCCACAAATTTCCTCACGTGCTACAACAGTGAGGTGTCAGTGTCTTTGTAGGTATTCATATCAGTAAGAAATAGGAAGAATCGGAATCAAGGCTGGGCAAGGAACCTGGGTTACGAGCTTTATTCCTCAATAAAACATTCCAGTTCATTCCTGTAGACATCATCTAGATCGAGTCTATTAGTCTTTATAGACCAAACACTCGTATATAAGCCTCTTGGTGTAACGTAGAAATAAAGGGGGGTTTAGGTTAGGGAAACTACTACAGTCTTAGCCAAATGGATTTCTTAGATGTAAAATGAATTCAACTTAATTTTTATGGTGATAATAGTATAGTGTTTGTCTGCCACCCAGTAGGTCCTGATTTGTAAGCGCATGGATGTTGATGATTATCCCTGTCTGTGTTAGGAGTACTTACTCACTGAGTCTTCTAGACAAATGGCCATCAGTTCTCCACTTGCAGTGTCGAAGGTCGAAGAAGGAATTACAAAAAATAATAAGTAAAGTGATAGATCATTATAAAAATAATTTGTGGATCAAGATCCTAGGACTAGAGTGTCCGTGCTACACGAAATCTATAACCAGAAGACGAAGAGAAAATTATTTTCCTAGGCCGGGTGTGAGAGTGCTGCAAGATAACCAAGTTTACAGGTTAGATCGTTAGATCACAGGTTTCTGAGACAAGAATGCACTGATGTTGAAGTAATATATCTATACCCTGGAACTCACTCGAATGAGTAATAAAAAGATCAACCTTCCAAGTGTTTTTTAGAGAGATATCTCGTCCATCAAGATCCGACCAATATTTGGCGAGGTACTTCGTCTAAAAAGATTTGATCAGCTTTGTTAAAGATGAGATAACTTCGTTGAGATAATCACAAAGAAGGTAAAAGAGAAATGTTTCAGGATTTCTTTTCATGGTCATTTAACTGCTTATTTATTCGCGAATTAAAAAAAGTTCTCGAATTTTCTACGTAACATTACTTCCACTTTCGACTTGGATGGGCAATCCTTGCTGTGAAGCTGTGGTCAAATAAAAAGTCCAACGCTCAAGGTGACACGCGCAGACCAATCAGAGAGGCCGGCGCAAGCGTTGAAAATGTTCTGATTGGTCCACGCGTGTCGCTTTGCGCCTTGCTCTTTATACTTGACAATGGTTTCAAGCAAGAGCTCTTTTGTCGTGTGTCTAGTGTGGTCCTACTCCATTTGGTTACGGCCATCAACGCTTCTGCGCATGCTCTAACCAAATGAATCCAACAACGAAATAGGGCGATAAGTTAGGAAGAATTCTGTAGTCAAATGAAAGTGATGTAATATTTAAAAAATTAAAGGAAATTAGTTTGTGTTATTGGTGTACCATTAAAAAATTAGTTCGAGTATGTATTTTTTCCATGGCGTGCACGTTTTAAAACTTGGCCATTGGCCAACTTGATTTATTGGTCGTTACAAGGCCGGAAGTGATGGCCACTTGTGAAGGAGCACCCAGTGGGAGGACCATCTAGTACGTAAGGTCATTGATTCAAAATAAATAGCGAGAGAAGTTCGGATATCAGCAAACTCAGAACTAAACACATCCCAAACTTGTGCCCTAATAGATAACGGAAAACCTGATGGCCAATAAAATTATTCGTGAAGATCGCAACCTAATATCATTGCGCTATTTAGAATTCTGATACTGCAACAACTTTTGCGTTGAGAATCCGATTCAAGTTATTGACCTACAAGTAACAATAGCCTATACAGAAAGTATGAAATGCTGGAAACGTTTAAAGCTGGTTAATTTTTCATTTTTCCCTGTTTAATTTGTTGAATAAATCTAATCTAAACAACAGTGATTTTTCAACATGTTTCATTTCATGGCACACGAAAGCTAATTACTTAAGTTTTTCGGAAAACCAAAACTGTGTCATGCTTTCCCGTTCTGCCAAAAAATACTAATTACCAACCCTTTTTGCTCCCAAGTGGGTTTTAAAATCTTTTAAAACCATTTACTTAAACTTTTTAATCTTATTAAAAAAATAATACTCAAGATTATTTATACAGATTACATGAAATTATTTGGACCGCGGCAGCTAGGCTTGAAGAGTAGGGAATTAGCAATCGGAGAATTGTGAATTCGATACTTGATCCACCCAAAGTTCGTCGTGTATAGGAGCTGGTGCATGTTAAACCTGTCTTAGACACAAATGTCTCCACATTGGCGTGGTGTGGAAGTTTGGAGTGCAGGATGCCAGCTCAGGTGTTGTCATCTGGCCTTGGTTCAAAATGACGAGGTGTTGTCTTTTGGATTTTTCCCTTCGGGATTGATCCCCGATCGTGGGCAACAGCTCATTGTGTTGGACCAATGCGACCTTAATTCAACTACCTACCTTCCTACCTTGAAAATACTTGTGAACACACTTGTCAAACGTTCAAAACTAGTTAGTTGAAATGAAATAAATCTTATATTTTCACTCTTGCGTCGTTGTTTCAGCACTTTCAATTCATAAAGTGCTTGAATATACTTATGATACACCAAAATAGTCGTTGATCGTTGATTTGATCGAGCATAACTATCACAAGATCACATTTCACAGAAATTTGTCTCAACCAACGTATACTTGCGACGAAGCCGTTCAAGACTGTTGAGAACAGAGTAAGTGATACAGAATGACAGGAGATGGCACCACAGACCATAACACACTGTTGTGGGCATGTATGGCGTGCGATAGTAAGGGCAGGATCCCCACGCTGCCCTGGACGTCTCCAGATACATCTGCGGTCGTCGTCAGGACACAGTTGGAAACGGGACTCGTCACTAAAGACTATACGTCTCCAGATAGCGTCGTTACAAGTTGATCAATCCCGGCACCACTGTAATTCTGCACCTTTTTGGTGTGTCGATTTTGTTGTTATAGAGTGTAGTTATGTATACACAGAAAAATGCTAGCGTTTGTAATTCTGAATGCAATGTTCTAGTTCGTACGGTACTCTGTTTCACAGAGTATACCCCAATGAGGTAGACAGTTAATTGAAGTCTCACTGGAGTATCACAACTGGCTATTTATTCCCAATGAGAGAGCGAGCGGCGGAATATGAAAATACTAAAAATCAAAACGTGAATAAGCATTCTAATGTTTGAGTTTAGTGTACACGAAAAGGTAGTTACATATATTTTAACCCTCCTGGTGGCTGCTTCGAGGAGGGTTAGGATAACCACGTTGGTTATCTTGACGAGGTTTCTCGTAATTACCAAAACTAGCATAATCTTGATGAACGAGATATCTCGTGAAAAGAAAACTGACCAAAGACAGTTTTCTTCCAGATGATATTTTCGCATCATCAAAAAATCGGCAATATCTTGATGACGAGATATCTCGTCATTAGAAAAAATGGCTAGATAATGAAGGACGAGATATAACGTTAAACCCTTGGATGGTTAATGCTTTCGGAGAGTAAAATCAGTCAAGAAAATAAGCAAAGCTGACCAAATCTTGTTGGACGAGATATCTCGTCGTTTGAAGAAAACTAACCAGAACTGGATCTCGTCATTATAAAAAATTGGCAATATCTTGACGAGATAGCTCGTCATAAGCAAAATTGGTTAGATCTTGATGGACGATATATCTTCTCGAAACCACTATACGGGTTAAAAAGAGAATGCCAATTTTGTACTTGTGCGTGTAACAGTGTTTTTCTGTCTAAAAAATAATTTTATATAAAAGATGAAGTTCCGTTTATTCTTCAATAAACAACAAAGTCTACATACATTCTGTTGTGCTGTGGAAGGGAGCATTCTGAGCTGGAAGGGAAAATTTGAAGATAAATTAATTTGAACAAAAACGGGAATGAAATCTTCGTCAAGTCTACCAGGCTGATAAAAAGAGCATCTTTACGATGACATCTGGCCTTATGCAATCCGATCTTTTCAATGAGGACGAGTCCTTTATCAGCTTTATTGATTCTCTGTGATTGTGGAGCTTAGCAGAGGCAGGCATTGTGAGGATCATAGATCGAGTCTTCCAACACCTGACGTAGTTTTGTATCTCCCGAGTAAATCCAAAACAACCGGAGAAGACTTGAAAGGACACAAAGCAGAGCAAAGAATTTCGGATTCCATTCTTTTCAAAAACAGAAATTGTTAAGAATAAGAAATAGAAAGATAATATTCACTCACTTGGCACATAAAGGGAAAAAATGTTAATAATGCCCTTCGAAGACAAAAGGGCACTGCTTTGTTCGACATACACTGGTGTTGCTGAAATTGATGAGGGGATCGAGGATCAAACTGGCTTCAGAAATTAAGAGGAAGAGAATCATCCTGGTGGTTATCCTTACGAGGTATCTCGTCCTTAGCAAAACTGCCCAGATCCTGATGGACGAGATATCTCGCCAGAAGAAAACTGACCAAATTTTGATCTCAAAATATTTTTTTCGGATGATCTTTTCGCATCATCAAAAAATCGGCTATACCTTGATGATAAGATATATTGTTATTAGAAAAAATGACCAGATCATGTAGGACGAGTTATCTCGTCGAAACCTCTGGAGGGTTAATGCTTTTGGGGTGTAAAAACACAGCCGAAAAATATGATACAGAAGGTTCCACTTTGTGAGGGAGAACATTTAATTCGATTTAAGTTTGTAAGACGTAATATTTTTTCTCGATGTCGTTGTCACTGGAATTCAGAAACGAAACATGTTTTTTCACGGTATAAAGAACTCACAACTAAGGAAATACGTGAGTTGAAGAATAACCCTGGTTGCTGTGTGTTGTAACTTGAAATTGAATAACTAAAACAACTAAAAATGTAAGTGTTAATGAATGCAAACATTGACATAATAGACGCCTTAATTTTGTAAAGAAATTTCTTTAATTGCGAAACGAAAAATAAACAAATCATTCATCTAAGTACCTATTCATTGAGGATAATATACCAGAACTAATTAGTATTACAATGTAACTAAGATTAAAAAAATATATAAGTAAGCAGTGAATATACGTACAGATGTTGTAAGATATACGTTACAGTGATTATGTCTTTTATGATATTGTAGTATAGAAATATTTTCTATTAAAAAGTGTTCATATCGCGTAAAGATGCCTAGTGCATTTATTTTAACAAGAGTTACTATGTATAAAAAATTAGAAATTTGTATGAACAGTACTAAGAAACTACTAATTAGAAAATGTTTTTCTAATGTCGACTGTCAAAAGAATTTAATAATTCAGTTTTTCTAAGCGGAAAACTCATTGAGAAGATATGCGTCTAAAATTTTTACACTCACTGCAAAACTATTCGGGGTATTTTAAAAATGAGGAAATAAAAAGAGCTTCAAGTAAACTCTTAGTTCCGTTTCCGTCGAAATAAAGACTTCTTAAAGGGATCACACATGAAATTCGTGCTTTGATACACAGTAGATGAAGTGGCTTAAGTCATATAATTTAATTTTTAATTGACGAATATTCCACTCAGAAACATGGGATTTTTATTTAATTAATTGAATGCTGTGAATCAGATTTCTCACTGGAATATCTTGGTAAGGGCTCCTCGTATAAAAATTTGATTGCGTGTAATGTTATTTATGTTACTTCTATGTAAAATAAACTACGTATATCTATAGAGAATTTGAACATTTTAATAGGGAGTATGATTCTATGGACGCGTACTCACGAATCAAGTTTAACTGAATTATTATAGTTGATCAATAAAAGTTGAATATGATTTGAATCAGTTTTTGTTCACACATTTAAATAGGAACTGATCTACAGTCTCGTTTTTGAAATGGCGTCGAAAGCAGCCGTGCGTGAAGTTTTACAAATAGTAACAATTTTGTTAAAAGAACTAAGTACAATTTCATTTAACACGAGAAGAAATCGTAAGAAACACCTCGTTTTAGTAAGTTTAGCTTTAGCAAGTATATCAGATAGCTCCTGCGAACCATCTCTGCATTGTTAACTGTTGCATGATTGATTTGAAACTGACGACGACTATTGAGTTGTATGAGAAGGTGAAAACGCAGGTGATGTTTTTCAATCGCTTTTGTCTTATTACAGTTTGAGTTTGTCCCCGGCAGATGATTGCATCGTAAAAAGACATCTGTTTTAGCATGACAGCTACAGATTTAGCAAATATATAGAATTCATCATCAGTCTAATTTTTATTACTTTGTACTACTTTATCAAATTTATCAATTGCAACTCTTGCATCTTTATTTTTATATATATCCAGTCGGTGGTTATGATACAGTTCTAAATATTTTAGCATCACACTTTCAGACTACTCGAGGCTCATTTTTAAAACTTTTTTGTTATCTAAAAACAAAACACACACACACGCGTGGCGTTACCAGTTGAAAGTGAACTTGACAGTCAAATGAACTTCACAAGTTTCAACTTGACAGCAGATGGCGGGTGACTCATCACTTGAATGATAAAGTTTGAATGGGTTGTTGATTAACTCTATCGAAACAAAGGTTCTCACTGTAGTTTTCATTCAACTTTTGTTGATTAACTATAATTAGTCAATTAAATTTAGTCAATTAATTCTTGAGAACGCGCCTTAAGAAAGACAGTTGAAAAGATATCGCACCAAAATCAATTTTGTATTTTTCTCTATGACGACTGTATTAAATAAAATTTAAACAATTTTAAGTTAAAATATTAAGCAAAAGTAAAGTGGTTATATGTTTGTAATTTTTATTTGTTTATAAAGCAAACGCCAAATTTTGAGCAGAAATATCTGTGTTATTGTTTATATAGATTTTGTTTTCGATGTTACTCTATATAGACACATTTCTATTAGCTTATGTTGATCTAGATTAGATTAGAAAAATAAAATTCAGATATAGTTACATGACAGTCATTTCTTAAGTTGAGTTGCATCGTTGGAAGAAAAGATTAATTTCAAACTTTACCTGTAGGACTACGTTTTTAACGGGTATAGAAGGAAGTAAATCATTTTTGAAAAAAATTTGCATGAAAAGTGGTTGCAACACATTGTGCGTATTTAACTGCAAATAGTTTTCTTTTTAATAAAGAAACAAATATCTTTTCTTAGAATGTTATGGCACAACTGGTTCATTTTTAGACCTTGCTCAATAAAACCCAAATAAACTAAACAATCTAGTTAGGTACATTATTAGAGAACCATATCAATTACTCCTTATGTAAGGTTTTGTGATGTTACTATAGATGAAATCGATAGATGAAATCAAATGCATTTAAACCAAATTGAGAGCCGTCGTGTCTCAGTAAGTATGCCCACTGCGCTAACAATCTTAGAGTTGTAGGAGGAGCAGGTTCCATTCCCGTCAAGTACATTCCTCCACGGGTATATTTCTCTCCTTTGTTTCAGTAAAAATATCTCGGTGAGTGTACATTATTTGAGATTGTATGTCTTGCGCAGCATGGCCAAATGTGGCTCTTGCTTCATAAAACCCCCAAAACCAAATTAAACCAAATGGTTGGTTGATTTTGGGTTTTATGGCGCAAAGGTCATATTTGGCCAACATGCGCCAAACACGACAGATGTCACGTTATTGTAGGTAGGTAGGTATATTTTAATTAACGTCGCACTGGAGCAACACAACAGGCTATTGGCGACGGTCCGGGATCAAAACCCGAAGGGAAACACCCGTAAACAACAACACGTAATTATGAAACACGGTAAGATGACGAGGCAACCAACACCTGAGCTGGCACCCCACTCTTTTCACACCATTCACTCCCCAAATTTCACACCACATCAACGTTGAGGCCACGACAAATTTAAAGTGCACCAGCCTCCTCTGTACACGACGGTCTTTGGTTGGAGCTCTGGTTTCCTGGCTTTTTGGTTGCTAATCCGTCACTCTTCCAACCGGACTACCGTGGCCCGTGAAAAGAAAAGAATGATAGAAGAAAGAAGAGTGATAACGATTTAGCATACTGGGGTTTAAATCAAATGTAAATTTAATAGATTGAGTAACCATTAAAATAAACTTAAAATACATGCTAAAAGCTGAGATAGTCAAATTGCACAGTTCACATCCACATTCAACAGTTTATTAGCACTATTATTGAAATCACAATATTTAGTATGTTAATTATTTCTTTTTATAAATGCATGTGGTAATGGCTAAAAAACGAAAAAGTCGATTTGTTTCAACCTTCCCCGCGTTTCCAAGATTTGTTTCGACTAGAAAAGATTCTACTTTCAGAGCGTGCAGCAATACATATTCAACTTACATAGATGAAATTGCAGGAATATTTGAGTATGCAAGTCGAATATAAAGTAGCTCGTTAACCGTGTTTCGAGAGAGAACTGCGGGAAAGGCAGGGTCCCATTTTATTCCTTTGCACATAGCAAGAACGAGGGATATCAATACTTTACCAAACGGTCTGTGGATAAGACATTTAACTCTCCAAGTTCATCACTTTTGTTGTCAGGAAATTTAATCTTTCCATAAAGCATTCGCAACGCAAAGAAATATTTTCCATCAAACATACATGGCAAAGAGGTTATGCACATCCATCATCTTTTGAAATAAATAGACCATGAAATATGTTTTGTTCGGATTCATTCGTTTTTTTTTTGGTGAATACTTAGAGACAAATGTCCTTTACTTTCAATAAAACCGTGGATTATGTGTCCTAACTCAATTCAGGAAACTGGCGTACAGAAATCGGGACAAAATTACAGATTATTTTCATTCTCCTGAAAATGAGAATTATAAAATGGATTTTGTACCCTGCCTGGTTTTAGTCTCTTTATATTTATATTAAATCGGGGAATATTTTTCTTGCTTTGTGAACACTAAGAATATTCCCCTAGGAACCCCTTAGGATTTCTCTAAGCGTAAACCAATACGTCTTTCCTGTTTACAAGCGTTAAGATAAGTAACAAAAAATAAAAACGTTTTTCCCTAGGAAAAACAAGTTTTTTCTTGTCCATTCCAAATAATTTGCTCTAAACGAGAACTTTCGTTCTGGAACTGATAGATATATGTAGAAGAGTGTCGTAACATCACACCCGTGTTCTTTTCAATTTCTGTAGTTCTCAGTACGGATATATTAATTTCACTCTATGAATACAATGTACGGAATTTGAAAGGAAAGGAGAAAACTCCTATTCCACGAGAAAAAAAAGAAACTCGATGCCTTCCGTTTGGAGGGAAAGAAACTCGAGGAGGGAGAATAATTTTTCTACGTAATGCAATAGCTATATGTAGTTTATAAAGAGCTGTAGGTTCCTCATTCACAAACTGAAGTGATTGTTGCGTAGATCCAACTACTTTGCTCTCTTGGTGCGCAGTCATCGATTGTGCAGTTTCCTGGTTTCCCAAAGACTGGAAGAGAGCATTGTTATAAAACTTTCGGCAGAGAATTTTTCATTTTCTCTCCCTCCTATTTTTTCATCCTCTTCAAACACACAGCCAGTTCTGTTAACACTCTACCTAGTATCATGGTATTGAAGATAAAGTAAACGGAAAAATGAGCTGGAGTGTATTAAAGACAAACCTTGAAGTGTGGCAGGGCGCTGCAAAATCTCTTTCGATAGCAACTCTCCTGGAATGGTTTCTCAGTAAAAAATAGTTGCTTCCTTTTCCATAGAAAGTAAAATACTCGTTCCTATCTTCCAGATAATACCGTCCATCCGAAAATACCTTTATATCCCGTCCATTATCCAAACAAAATAGTAAGTTATCTTACCTCCAACAAACCCATAGTTTTAGGTTTTAAGGTATACCTTCTAGTTTCTACAGGGATAATGTTCTTTTAGTATATTGTGTGTGCTTAGCAAGATTGTTGTTCCTCAACCTCGTGCTTGTCGTGTTTACGAGCTCCATTTCTACATGTTTTTTCTTCAAAAGTTACGTTTCAATAGAGATTTCAATAAAATAAAATTTTTACTTGGAGTGTTATAGCTCGGTCAATGCAGTCGGAACTGTGTAAGATTCCTTTTACAAGATACAACTTATTGGAGAAGGTAAATGGATGGATGGTATGAAGTTTCAGTGAAGCATACTTTCCATTTAAACCCTCCAAGGGGTTTCGATGAGATATCTCGGCCATCAAGATCTGAGCAATTTTGCTCGTGATGACATGTGTAGGTAGTTAACATCGAACTGGAGCAACACAACCGGCTACTGGCGATGATGATAGTCCGGGATCAGTTCCAGTTGCTAATTCGATACTCTTCCAACCTGGCTACCGAGAACTTTGCTAATGACGACATATCTCGTCAATATATTACCGAGTTTTTGACGATGAGGACGAGATCAAGATCTGGTGAGTTTTGCTAATGACAACCACCAGGAAGGTTAAAAATGTAAACAAAGAGGAATATATTAACTTTTTCTTCTAGTACAGCGTATTTCGTTTATAACTCGATACTAGATAGGTAAAATTTTCTAAATTATGTTCAAGGTACTAACCTATTTCCTTATCTCAAATCTCAAAATCGCTTTCAAAATTTCTTGATAAATTGTGTTTTATCATGGTTTTGAGGTTTTACCTACTCTTAAGCTACAAAATGTACACACACACTATCTTTTAAATAAAATAACTCTCATACTCTGAAGATCGTTAAATTTTGTTTTCCTGGACCTTTATGTTATTTTGCTGCAGGTCCTTCATCTTTCTTTTAATTTGTGATTAATTTGATCAAATTTGAATTACGTTGCACGAGAATTCTTTACTTGATAAAATAGGCATAGAAATTCCGATAAATACATGAAAATTAATTTTTTATTTGTAATAAGCAAATCACACAAAATCAATATGATACTTCAGCGTACTTTTACATATTTTGCTAATTTTGTCGAATCAGTTGCTGATACCATATGAAACTGTTCATCTGGACAGTATTCTTATCAATTATCATGCGATTCTACGACTAGTGAAATTCTATAAATTTGAGTCACTTTCATTAAAAAAAATTTCAAATGTTCAGTTTATGATGCTTTTGGATTTTGCTGTATTTTATCAATAAGTTCTGTACTTAACGTTCTTACTTTACTAAACTTGTTTTGAGATCAAACAGCTGTATTCATTATTTTGATGATATATATTTAAATTAAGGAGAATTAACTGACCACAAAACTCAGTATAGAAAGTAATACAAAGTTTTTTCAATGAACACCTTTAGAAATCTATAGTAAACGTGCTTCAGGTTTTTGGTTAACGTATATCGTTGACATAGAGCAGAAAATCATTAACTGACAACAAACGCAAATTTTGGAGTAGGGTAGACCAGGCTTAGTTGGCTTTTAGTTTTTGCTTTATATTTTTTTCAGTAATACTTTCAGCTAATGTAATTAATGCTGCTGATAGTGGAACTCCCTGGCTACAAATTAATGATGAAAACATTACTAAAAATTGTATAGTATCCTACTCGTTAAATATTGTTAACGAAAGTGCTCAAACAATGCCAACTTACCCCTGATGAAGTGTAAGTTGGCTTAGCATGTCATTGTGATTGGATCTAAGCAATAATGCGAGTTGTGATCTCTTTAAAACTTATATTTCAATCTCTACTATGATAAAAGGAAATGTTTGTGTGCCTGTGAGGACTGTCCTGACGAATCTATGGCCAGTTTGATAATGAGATTTAGCACACAGGTAGTCGGAATTTTTTGCAACTTTTCTATCGCACCTGAATTTAAAATTCAATCTAGAACAATTTTAAATGAATTTATTAGTTTTTACACCCTTCATTTTTCCGTTCCGGAGAGAGAAGGGTGGTTTCCTTTTTTCTGGTGACCTCGGTTGACCTCTTAAAGGAGAAGGAAGTAGATTGTGTGAATTCAGCTTCTTTGGAACCATGCCAAGTTTTCCGATTCTAGCGTGTTTTGTCAAATGAGAATACGTCGCAAAATCACCGGGGGTTTGGCGAGCGTCAGAGAGCAGTTGCCACACCTGACCCCACGAAAAGAACTGTCACGGGCAAGGAAAATTTTACATTAGATCGATACCTTATACATTTGATTTTCTTTTAATAAATATTTTTCAATTGAATATTTATATTTCCAAAAGAGATTGTGACTTCACGGGATTGCATTTCTATCTCCTAGATCGCTAAACGGATTTGAAATCTGCGGAAAATCAAATATTTTATAGTTAAATTATTGTCATTTATTTATTACTAGCCACTTCAAGGCCATCACAGCATTGCATGTGGTGTTGGTTTGCGAAGCAAAACAAATGGGAATGCTTAGAAAACACCGGTTGTTGGCGAGCGTTAACAGTGGTCACACCTAAACCCACAAGAGCAACTGTCACGGGCAACTCCGTGCTGGCCACTCAGTGGCTAGTACAAAATAAGGAAAACTAAGAAAGCCTTACCACCTTTTTTTGGTAGGGTGATCATCCACTTGGATTGGTGACTTTAACTGTTGCAAAATTTTGTTGCGGTTGTACCAGATTGTGTCCGTGAATTCTGACCATCTCCAAAGTTTGTGTTTTCACCATAGTTAAATATATAATTTATCACCGTCGATGTCCACTATCTTTCATATGCCATACTTGCCCCACCAGGACTTTTAAGACAAGATGGCCGCCTTACTTTTCCACATACGTTTTACAAGCAATTTCAGTACATGAATACACTCGTTATTGCTCACTCTATCCAACACAGCCATTGAAAACACCTCTACCATATTGTAGGGCTTCATTTTGTAAAGCACCAAAACCTTCAATTAAAAAAACTTACTTGTCAAATTTTTTTTTTCTTTAGAAGCTTCTGTCACACTAAAACTAGAGCAGATGATGCAACATATACGTATAGTTAAATAATGGCGTACAACCGCTCAGAAATCACTGTGGTAAGAAATACAAGGTGAATGTCAACTTGCCCCTGATGCCAACAAGCCGCGATCTCCCCTACAACCAATTAAAAGACTATATATTAGTTTTTCATATCAAAAATAAAAATTATAAACATTTTGTTTGATTGTGTTATACTTTCTTTCAAACCGAATATAGCATGGAAATTTTTTTTTCATCAACATGGAAAATAATCATTTAATGTCAAAGATATTTTTTGATTTTTCATAAATTGCCTGAAACATAAACGTAGTTCAATACAATCCAAAAACAAAATCAAATTAAATAACTCTGGATTACTTTGATTCTTTATTATACGAGATCTCGAAAATATCGTTCGTCTAACAATATTCAATTAAATCTAATAAAATTAAACTTAAAAATAGGGTTCTTGAAAATCTGATTTTTCATTAATAGGTACGAAAGTCATTCACAAACTCTTATAGAAGCGTCTTGTGGTGTTTTAAAAACATCACACTTCGCGTTTCGAATCGAATTATTAAAGTTATACAAATTTCAGGTGCTGAATGTATTCTTTTGAATTAAAAAAAATAACTCGGTATCAGTTTAATTCGGGATTTCAATGCTTAATTAATAACATAATACTCCAATTTAATAGGGGAGTAACAGCGATACTAAAAAAGCGAAAGCCAGTATATTGCTTTTGAAAAGGTCTAAGCGGAGGGTGGAGGCTTTCATCTTCAGATTAGGAGGTTTAATATGTGAAAAGCAACTCCGTTATATTAATCGACACGAATGGGCATATTCTTTGAAACGAGATGAGACACGTAAAATGCTACTAATTAAGCGATAATGCACGAGACAATGCTTAATACTTCGGGTTGGATTCCTTCCTAAAGTAGCTCACTCCACATCTGATTCGATTCAAAAGCTAATGAAGAACATGCATTTACGACTGAAGTAGCATTCAGAAAAGTAAATGATTCAGAACTAATCGAGTTATTTTCAAATTCGGTGGCATCTAGTCCCAATGAATGGGTTATTAGAGGCCGTTAACTTCGCCTTCATTATTCACTTGGGGTACACAGCATGGCATTCACGGATATCAGCAAAAATAAGTTTGTAGCTAGCGCGCATTAGTGACAAATGGTAATTGAAACGATCCACGCCACAAGCTGGTCTGTTGGCTCCCTCAGCAAGCACAGAAATAGAATGAAGTAACATTTCTCCTGACCTCGCTCCTGGTATGATTTGATGGATCAATAGCGGTCAGCCATGACTAAAGTATGGTATATATCGACTTTGCTCATCCTTAGCGATGGACAGCATCTTCAAATGGCTCTGCTGCAGAAGTTGATACAGAGGGAGGGTAATCAGTGCTCTCACTAAATTGTGTTTATCTGAGATGGGAGGTTCTATTACAGAAGCTTTCGGTAAAAGGACAAACTTCAGCTTGTCCTAACATACAATAGTTGTCGTAAGGTTCCTCGTAAATTGAGTAGCATGTGTGTCGATATCGCAGAAGGGAAGACAATCGAATTGGAGGGATCTATGGTTTTATTCTTGTTGCCGTGTATCCATAGATATGTGGATTGAGTGTTAAGAGAGTTTGTTTCTGCAGCTTTGTTTTTTTTTTTTTAATGTGAAATCTTGCTGTTTGGAAGATAAGTCAAAGTTGGAATCGTAAGAAAATAATCATTTCAATTGGACCACGAAAGAAGATTTAATAAACATTCAGTATAAGATAAAAAAAGATAAGCTATTCTCAAACTAGTTTAACCCACGAAATCTTGGACAAACTATGGAGATGCTCTTATGTTTAATTCACACTTTTTATAAACAAATACAATCGCTTATTCATTTTAAATATGTAGCTTAGGTAAAAATTCAATAGCAATGCAGCGATTTGTTTACATGCTACAAAATGTGTGTTCATAAAAATGTATTACCTAATTTAAATAGTTTTTTCTTCAGCTTTGGTTTCTTTAATGTGAAATCTTGCTCTTTGGAAGTTAAGTCAAAGGTTGAACCGTAAAATGCAACCATTTTAAGTAGACCATGATAGATGATTTAATAAACACCCAGTGTAAAATTATTAAGACAAGCTGTTCTCAAACTAGTTTAGACCACGAAACCCTGGACAAACTACAAATCCACGGAAGTGCCCTTATGTTTAATTCATACTTTTTATAACCAAATAAAACCACTTATCTAACTTAAATATCATGCATCTGCGTGTTAGATAGAAATTCCAATAACAATGCAACGATTTTTTTTGCAAAAATTGTATTATATAATTGAAATAATTTTTCCTTCTGCGAGCTTTTACGATAATTGTTTTGAATAAATTTAGTATTTTATAATAATAATTACTATTTGAGCTTTTGTGAAATGTTAACAATCCTAAATATATTTTATAACATCCCGTCAAAGTATTAGAAAATAAGAAAATTAGTAAATTAGTAATTCGAAAACAAGATATTGAAAGTCCCTTCACAGGTCAGTATAACTTGTTAACCTTAGAAGCTCTTATAAGTAAGTATAAAATTTGGGTTACTCTGGTTGCCATCGAAATTCTTTTATAAAATGTGTGCAGTCAGAGAAAAGAAACGAACCACCCCTCTTCATTCGAGCATTTTTAACACTAGAGCAAATTCAAAGATGGTATTCGAAAGGAAATAACGCATTCTATGAATTCATACGCACAAAATTTTCACAAGGGGTCGTCTTCATATTAATTTGAGCTCAAACTTCATAGTTATAGATAGCAATCCTATTTTGACACAAATTTCGAAATCTATATTAAAATTTAACTTCAGATATCAAATTTTATGTCATTCCCCCTAGCCGTTTCAGAATTATGCCTGTTCGGAGTTAATAATATTAAACCTGCTTCCTCGACCATCATTCATATACTATTAACTATACACTATACCCCTATTAAAGAACCCAAACAAAATATACCTAATCCGTTATATTTAAATAGATTTTAGAAAGTAATATTATTTATTGAATTAATATTCGAAAATAATGAATACTAGCAATGATATATTCTGATGGAAATGTATTTAGGACCTTTAATATGACCATGCGAGCAAATTTCCATCTTTGACCCCGGATAGTTTTTCCTACCCTTAAATGTTTTCACTGAGGTGATTTTAGGGCACCCACGAAAGTAAAAAAAAACATGACAAACCTGGGGAATGCAATTTAAAAAACGGCAATATCATCTGTTATCAACCAAATATTGTCTTCTCTACCAGTTATGTGGTATAAATGAACGGTTATTGTTAACTCACGATGAATTATTATTAACTGCAAACTGCTGATTATATCAACAGCTGCTTTTACAGTTTTAACTAAATTTAACAGTTAATGAAGAATTATGAGCTATCAAATGTTGAAAATTGATGTTAATGGTAATTTAAATAGTTAATTTTTGTCGAAATCAAACTTAAAATTTTGAATAGATTTTAATGTAAACTTTGTAATAAATTTATTTATATTCAAAAATTATTGTTTAACTATTTATCTATAACTCTTAGTATTTTTGATAACAGTTGCTAAGTGTTGAATTTTAATAACATTTTTATTTCAAATGTTATAGGAATAACAACAAATCTTTCATCGAAAACATTAACAGTTATCTATAAATTTTATTGTGTTAAAATTTAAAAAAATAATTGATTTAAAATGAAAAGTTGAACGTACACTATATCATTTAAAATCTCTTAATAGTCAATTAAAATTGTCAATAACCTAAAAAATTAACCTTTATGGCAATTTCTAAGTCAATAACAATCGTTATATTTAGTTGCTAACTGTTTGCTCCTACTGTAACAAAATTTAATATTAACAGTCAATTGTAACCGTTATCCCAAGTTAACGATAGCAATTAACACGGTTATCGTAACATAAAATTTTTACTCATCTCTGTTTTCGGTAACAGTTGATTACTGTTATTTGGTAATAATACAGTTATTAAAAGTGCTACTAGAATAATAGCCTATCTGTGATGTTTTGATATTTGAAAACAAAAATGCCAAGAATAACGCTTTCTTTTAGAAATACTCTCGTCTACCATCTTTCAGTCAAACGTCAAATGAATTGTTCCTGATGAGTTACAAATTGTCTCGATCTTCAAATAGTGTATTTCAATGTGGGGATTATCCCCGAAATGAACAATTTATTCATCATTGAATATCTCCCGATATAATGATGCTAAAATCATGAATTTCACATTTAGACTAATTTTGACGATGCAAAATTTGTCTAAGGCATCAAAACTTCGTGTTGCCATTGGAAATTTTGTAGTGCAAGCAAATTTGGTATGAAGAATGCACCTTATGCATTTTGTATGAATCTGAATTTATAGAGGATATTATTCCTTTTGAAATAGTAACTTTGTATTTGCCCTATTATAAACAATGCCCGAAAAAAGAGAAGAAAGCTCGTTTTTCCTATGTCTACGTATAGAGAATTGCAGGTTCTTAAATCCGTAAATGGAACCTATTGCTCATTCAGTTTTGTAGAAACATGGCTCTAAAATTAAAAAATGCCATTTTTAAGAGGAAGATAAAAATATATCAAACATTTGTTCCTAAAGTGAAAACAAATGAAGAATGAAGCTATATCGTCGGCATAAGGCAGAAGCTCATTGAGGGACACAACGAATTTTTTGCTGTGCATTTGTTTAAAAATTATCAGTTTTTAGGTCACAAAATAAAAATTCTAAGCACATTTTTACAGCGCTATGTATTTATTAGAAAGAATGCGACATGACTAGTCATTTCTCATCATCATGAAAATAAGCATTTAATGTCTTCTAAAAATGTCAGTTAATGAGTTTCTGCTCTAGGCCGACGATATATGTATTTGGAATCTATGTAAAGAAGATTAGAAAGGTATAGTAATTAAGACTCACAAATATTGACACGCAGCTTAATTTTTCAGTCATCTTTAATTTTTATCTATTCTTAGAAATACAGGATGATTCTACGGTCATGGGACAAACTAGGAGGGGTGGTACAGCTTATTAAAACGTACATTTTTTGTATAGGAATATATGGTCGTAAGTGACTCGTTGAGGCACGAACACAAAAAAAATGAGACATGGACATAAAAAACATTGTTTATTTATAACATCATTGCAAAGTGCTTCTTTGCAGAAATGTTTACAATAAATGCTCAAAATTGCGATCACCAACAGTAATACATGCTTGGTAGCGTCGAAGGAGGGATTGGCGAACAGTTCCAAAGATGCCAGGCATTTTCGCGCACGCTTGCAGCCTCAATGGACAGTCGAGCAACGAGGTCCTCAATCTTCATCGAGGAAAACATCGTAAACGATGGTTTTTAGAAGTCCCCATAAGAAGTAATCGATGCTCGATAAATCTGGCTGGTGGTGGTCATCGGACTGGTCCACCACGCCCAATCCACCGCCCCGCAAAACTGGCATCCAGGTGATTGCGGACAATCACGTTGAAATGGGCTGGCGCACCATCATGCTGAAACCACATGTGACTACGAACGACAGTCGGAACATCTTGCAGCAATTCTGGTAAAACATCTTCCAGAAAAATACGATAATGTGAGCCACTGAGTCGCGTTGGTAGGACATATGCGCCTATGAAGAAACGCGCCCAAACATTCCCAGAGAAGCGTTTTTGGAATACATGTGGACGTGTAGCGTGTGGATTTTTTGTTGCCCACACATAAGTATTGTGCACATTAAAAACACCTTCCTGTGTTAAAGTCGCCTCATTTGTAATAAATAACACAGAAGCTGGGAAATCCGGCTGCAACGCACACTGCTGCAAGAACCATTGGTAGAATTCTATTTGCAACGGGTAATCACTTGCCTGCAACGCTTGGACTCTGAATATGGAATGGGTGTAAACGTTCTTCATTTAAGACTCTCCAAACGGTGGGTTGACTCACATGTACACGATATGCAATAGCTCTTGTACTTGTGTGGGCTGTTTCATCCACAATATTCAAGATGGTTTCTTCCTTGTTTGTATGTCGTACAGTTCTTGATCCATTCTTCCGTCAGAGCTGGCGATGAATGAACCATTTTCACAATGGTGCCGATGCAACCCATCAAACATTTTGTGCTTCGGCATACGCCTGTTCGGAAAACGTTCCTGATACAACCGTAGCGCTGCTCTGCCATTCCCATTACTAGCACCGAACATCATATGCATGTCCGCCTTTTCACTATTTGTAAAATCTATCATCACGGTCTACAGTACAATTGCAAACGACGTTTTCAAGCAGATGTATCGGAACACGGATGACCAGGAACACTACTACCCTCTACCACAGCATTGCCAGGCAATCACAGCTGCAGAGTTTGCATTGGTTCTGTTGGTGGTCGCAATTTTGAGCATTTATTGTAAACATTGCTGCAAAGAAGCTTGATGTTGCAATCATGTTGTAATATAAGGATGTTGTAAATAAACAATGTTTTTCTTTTCATGTTTCGTTTTTTTTGTTCGTGCCTCCACGTGTCACTTCCGACCATACATTCCTATACGAAAAATGTATGTTTTAGTAAGCTGTACCATCCATACAAGTTTGCCCCATGACCGTATAATCACCCCGTATAGGTTATTTAATATCATAGCGTTGCGAGATTCCCGAGAGTAGTAGTAGTATTGCTTTTACTCCGCAACACATTTGACTAAATAGCCAATTCTATTGGTTGACAGGATGTATGGATTCTTTCAACCTTTAGGAAGATTCTATTGTTCCCCTTTCTTTAGAATAAAATAGTTTAGAAATATTCTATAACTTCTTTCTTTAGAATAGAATAATTTAAAAATATTCCATCCCTCCTTTCTTAGACTAGTTTAGAAATATTCTAATGCTTTTTCGAATAAAATACCTTAGAAAAATTCTATCGCTCCTTTCTTTAGAATAGAATAGTTTAGAAAGATTATAATTCACCTTTCTTTAGAATGGAATAGTTTAGAAATATTCTATTGTTCCTTTCTTTAGAATAGTTTAGAAATATTACATTGCTCCTTTCTTTAGAATAAAATAGTTTAGAAAGATTCTATTTTTTTCCTTCAGAATAGACTAGTTTAGAAAGACTCTATCACTTCTTTCTTTATAATAGAATAATTTAAAAAGATTCTATCGCTACTAGTCAGGAAACATTATGTTGCTCTTTTCCTTTGAATACAATAATTTGAAAATATTCTATTGCTCCTTTCTTTAGAATAGAATACTTTAGAAACATTTGAATGCTCTCTTACTTAGCTTAGTTTAGAACCACTTTGGGAAGCTTTTATTTCTCTTTTTCTTTGGAGACAATAATTTCAAAATATATTATACTGCTATTTCTTTAGAACAAAATCATTTGAAAAGATTCTGCAGCTACTTTCCTTATGATATTTACAGTCATTTGGAAGGATTCCATTCGTCAAGAAGGTCAAAATAGATTAAACGTCATGTGCAGAGAAGACTGCAGGTTACAAGATGGAATTGTACGCCTAAACCCTCACAGGGTTAAACAAAGCAGTCATGAGCCCTGTGGTTAAGACTTAATATACTGATTTATTAGCACAGATATTATAACAGGAAATAATGAAGGAGAACCCAGAGACGAGACATCCAATATGCATAATAGTAAAAGTCCGAAGACAATCGGAAGTATGAGTGAAGCTACAAGCAGAGCATTGAAGGGATGCTACTAAAATTTGGTTTCGGTCACAGGAAACATTATGGATTCCTTCTGAGACAGAAATGGCTATGACGTTGAATAAGGAAACAGATTTTTAAAATCACAAAATCTTTTTTTTTTTTAATTCTAGAGTTAACAATTGATTGATTTCGAATAAGATAGCAAAAACAATTTTTTAGTTATGACAATTTTTGAAGAAGTTACACACACTACAATAGAAAACATATAGTAGATAAGTGTATTAATTGTATAACAAAAAAAAAACATTTTTCTGCGATTGATATTTTTGATATTCTTCTGATTTAGAAACGTTTTCCTCGCTCATCTGATTTCCCTTGAATGAGTTTTTCGATAATCCTTGTAATCTATTGCATGCATTTAGTGCAAATAAGAAATTAATCGTGGTTCCAATTTTGAAATTTTGATTAAAATGTTGCTTAATCTATGTTTTCTTGCAAACTTTTAAATGTTTTAGTAAATTTTTGAGCTTTAAGATTGAGAGATGGATTGCCAAATGGAATTAATTTGATTTAAATGTGTGCAAAAACTATATATAGTATGTGAATTCAAATGTTGACACTAGATGGAAAATGAATGCTATTAAAAAGGTCTTGCTAATTTTTTATCAAAAATGCTTACCACATTTTATGTAATAACTTCGAATGATTTAACAGCATTGAACCAAAGTTTATATCTAGACTTTTCAGTAGAAAGTATTGTGCCCAAATTTCATGACAAATAATAGCTTCAAAATTTTGTTTTGAAAATTATCTTTCCCTTAAGAAGCCTTTATCTGCAGACTTGATCCAGACACAAACAGCATATACTGATTGAGTGTCAAAGATAAGTGTTTCAGTATTTATGTCCATTTATGACAACGGGATTATACCGAAACACTTATCTCAATCAAATATGGGATTTGTGCCATAAAGCTCAACCAACCTACCTTACGTTGCTCAAACATTCTGGTAAATTTATTTGCGACTTATTTCAATAGTCTTTTCTTAAAGCTTACTTTATTTTGGATCCAATAACTTAAAACAAATGCCTAAGCTCATGTATACTTGTTTACCTAGGGCTTAAGGATTTTGGTTAGTTTATTTATTTCATCCTCTTCTCTTCCATTGATTTTTTAGGCATTTTAACACATTCGGTTTTTTTTACCATTTCTATTACACTAAGTTACAAATAACTTTTGAATGTGGACTGCAAGTTTATTAACCCTCCAAGTGGTATCGATGTGATATATTGTCCAGCAAGAGCTGACCAATTTTACAAAAGACGAGATATCTCGTCCATCAAGAGCTAACCAATTTTACAAAAGACGAGATATCCCGTCCATCAAAAGCTGAATTTTATAAAAGACGAGATATCTCGTCCATCAAGAGCTGCCCAATTTTACAAAAGACGAGATATCTCGTCCATCAAGAGCTGCCCAATTTTACAAAAGACGAGATATCTCGTCCACCAAGAGCTGACCAATTTTACAAAATACGAGATATCCCGTCCATCAAGAGCTGACCAATTTTACAAAAGACGAGATATCTCGTCCATCAAGAGCTGAACAATTTTACAAAAGACGAGATATCTCGTCCATCAAGAGCTAACCAATTTTACAAAAGACGATATATCCCGTCCATCAAGAGCTGACCAATTTTACATAAGACGAGAAAGCTCGTCCACCAAGAGCTGACCAATTTTACAAAAGACGAGATATCCCGTCCATCAAGAGCTGACCAATTTTACAAAAGACGAGATATCTTGTCGTCAAGATATTGTTGTCGATTTGTTTTATGAGGACGAGATAAAGATCTAGCCAGTTTTCTTCTAATACCGAGATCTCTCATTCATTGGGATCTGACCCGTTTTCTTCTGATGCCGAGATATCTCGTCCATAGATGACACGTTTCGCTAGTAACGAGATACCAAGACAACCACCAAGAGGGTTAATAGCAATGTGTTCTTTAAGGAAATATGATTCCATATTTTAAAAACATTCTACAGAAAACGTCCGTTCTTTTTACAAATTGGAAACATTTACATGCCAGATCCCGGTTCAACATTCTCAGAAAGCATAAAAAATCAAACAATTTTGGAAGAGAAAAACTGTTTTCAGCCGTTTTTATATCTACTATATCTTGCTATTTGATATCTGACCACTTTAAGAATTTGGCTAGATCGCTGGTCTCGGAAAAGGCCCAACGAGAACGAAAGAGCACATAAAAATCTCAAATCGTCTTAAGTGCAAATCGAATAAGGATATAAATATTTACTGTAGTGATCTGGTTGAATATTTTCAATAAATATTACTAAGAAAACCTGGGATATATATACTGGAAAGAATATTTTGTTAAGTAAGAGGCCGAGTTTTGTACTTTGTACATCAGATAACTATAGGCTTCTCACGTCATGTTTGTTTACGAATTGAGGGTATTTTTGTCTTAGTATTTTGAAAGCTTTTCTTGTCTGCGATCACTACTTAGTCATAAGTTTTTTAAGTCCTCGATTTGAAAAATAAGCTAGTAACAACATAATACACACATCGCATTTTAATTTTGCATAGCTTTAAATTTTCATACTTTTTTACATTTGTGAGTCAATTTTAAAACCAATAATTCACATTTATAAAAAAAATTATTTTGCTATCGCTCCAAGCATTAAACTTGGGAGAGTAGTGATTAACCCTATAAGTGGTTTCGACGAGATATCTCGTCCTTTAAGATCTGATCAATTTTGTTAATGACGAGAGACCTCGTCATCAATGTACTGCGAAATTTTAATGATGAAGAGATCAAAATCTGGTCAGTTTTCTGTTAGTGACAACAGACGACGAGATCTTGATGGACGAGATATCTCGTTCAACAAGGATCTGGTCAGTTTTGCTAATGACCAGAAACCTCATAGTGACAACCACCAGGACGGGTTGAAATATATCTCCCCACAAATCTGTTTCGTTAGGTTTGTCGAAATTCGTTATAGGTTTTGTTTTCTGTGATTATACAATTTCTAGACTTCCGTTCATAATGGAGGGCTTTATAGATACTGAGGTGATTTTGGGTACTCAAAGTTTGCACTTCTGGAGCTCGTGTCTTAAAACACATATTTTTCCAGCGGACAAAAATCGATCATAAGCCCTGAATACGTATTTATATTAAATAGTTAAAGTAGTGCATTTTATGAAACTTTCTGTTATGTTTAGGTTGAAAGTATTTTTAACTGTACAAAAAAAGCCAAATACCAGAACAAGCTGTGTGAAAGCTTCGGCTGTAACTAAGTAAACTGTTTTCCATTTGCTGATTTTGATATTTTAAATATGCTGTAAAATGTTTTTAGCTAGGCATGAATAAATAATTGTTGCTCGCAGTGCTATGAACTTACTAGTTTCCTTTGAGTTCGTTATTTTAAGTATCGGGAACTTCAGATAATTAGAATATGGCCAAGTGATAACTTCATAAAAAAAAGTTTAGGAAGACTATTCTTTCCTTTGTGTGTTGTGCATTTGTTAAAACCAGATACTAGTAACATTAGAAAGTAGTTAATAGGAAATCATAGAATTATCCGACATCGTGTTTCAAATAACAATTGAATATAAAAATGTGTAACCCCTTTACAACTTCCATGTCTCTTATTCTATTATAAGGATTATTTTGCGAAGCTTGATACGGAGGTGCATTGGGGAAGTGCTTGTTTCAATCAGGAAGTGAAGAACTTGTCATGGTAATCGAATGAAATTTCAGCAAGTCGCTTATAGAAGGATAGTTCTCAAAAGGTGGGAACAGGTCACATTTCATAGCTTTAAGCTTTGACAGCAAGTAAATTTAATTCTTAAAATTAATTTTTTTTTCTCAATGGGTTTTTAGTTCTGTTCAGAGACAAGAATTAGTATGATTTTTTCAACAGTTTGGTGTAAATATCCTTAAATTAATTTTTTTAGTTACAAATGTCCGATTATGTACACCTATAATGTTAACTGATACAGTACATCACCCAGAAAATAAATTTTATTGTGTTTTCCAGAATTGCAGAAAAAAAAATGAATACAGGATAAAGATAGTTTGTTTACTATTTTGACCAGTAGATGGCATCATTACTTTAAAATTATGAAGAATTAACAAAAAAAACAAAACTACAGCAATTTTAGCATTTTGCGATGTTGTTTTGATCGATATAGCTCTATACCTGAAGCAAAATATGTATTGGTAAGTACTTTAAACTGCATTTGTTTGTCTTTAAAATAACTTTTTAAACGTTTTTAAGCATTTCTATGTGTTTTTGTACATTTCAAAATCGAGTAAGGATCGAAATGCCGATTTTTTTGCTGATTTAATTTATGTTACGAAGGTGTCGTAGTCCCCTAAACATAATAAAAAAACATTAACTACAATCTCTTTTCATGAGATTAATAGGTTTTTTTATCGAAAAATAAAGTGAATTCAGCAGATACAATATTAATATCATTACAAGGCACGTGTCCAGAAAATGTGTACGATCGATATCAAATGGCAACGGCGTCAATCACTGCTTAATTTTGGATTTGATGTAGCAACAATCTCAATAATATTGTAAAGAATTTCGTTTTTTTTTTTTTAAATAATATTTTATTTTCTGCTTTATGCCTGTAATGATCCTTTGAATAAATTTTTTAAGATGAAACTTAGATCATTAGAACGTTTTTTTCCCTGATTAATTCTACAGGAAATATAACTTTTCCAGGAGTATCCAGGATAATCCAGGAGGAGTTTCCAGGAGAACTTTATCCTTAAAAGGATAAAGTTATTTTTATTTTGTAATCATGTTTTTCTTTTTGTATGACGTGTAACTATAAATTATTTAAAAGATCAGAAAAATCAACCAAACACAAAATTTTTGAATTAGTAATAAAACTTTACAGAATTAAACAAATCCATGATTTGAAAACCTGGAAAAACAAAATTATAATTTTAAAATATTCAAATCTACTCTAATTTTAAAGTAGTAATAACTCATAACTAATAACTGATGTCATATTTGTATACCTACTAGTAGACATATATATATATATATATATATATATATATATACAATTCAAATTATCGACTTCTTCCGACGAGCAAATTAACTATCGTTTTCACTTTCTTTTTCTGGTTGAATACCCTTGCTTTTCATTTTGCTCTTTCATATATCTGCTATTTTGCTATCGCAAACGCAAAATTCGTGCTTGGGAAGGGGTAAATTAAAGTTTTTTTTTGACTAAAATGAAAATAATCCGAAATCTGCAATGGCCGAGGTCTGGAGGATTCCGAATTTTCTGCATATATATAAAGAAAAAAAAATTACCTGTATACATTTCTCAATATAATAGCAATTAATCATATTCTTAGTCTCTTTACATAAATAATTCAAAAATCAATAACACAATATCCGAAAGTCATTAGACTTGGGAAATGCCAAAGTTGTGTAACATACAGGCTAGAAATGTCCAAAATCTGTAACCTACAGGAAACCAATGTCCAAAATATGTAAACTACAGGAAATCAAAGTCAAAAATCTGTAACCTACGAATCTTGAAATTAAATTTTTTAATTAGTAATTTTGGAGAACAGTTTCTGTCTTTTAATGATTGTATCTTGTGTTCTATGCTTATAAACAATACACTAAAAAGTATTAATGTTAAATTTCAAAATTTAAAAATTACTCCAGTTAACATTTAGTATTCCCACATTTTGAGAATCTCCCAGAACTGATCATGAATGAAAATTTATGTTGAGTTTTCTATTTAATCTATCTGGAAACACACTCAATTCGCCAATGTTGCGAATTCTGTCCATGAGATCTGGCTCTAATTGTTCTACGCGAATAGTTCAGAGTTGGAGGAAATTGACGGAAACAATGCCAAAACGGCTATCAATGAGATATTAAGTTCCAACGAGAAATCATCTGGAAGTATTTTTTACGTTAGGTAATTTATATTTGCAGTAAAAATCTCTATTATACACATGCTCGGAGTGGCTTTATTTGTAAGTTCTAATTCGGAAGTATTTTTTCACCCCGGTTGCAACATTAATTTACACTTGAAAACTATTAAGGCCGATTCACAAGTTCGTTTTTCGTCGAGTCCCGAACAGCCACTCGAATGTTTCCGGGTCGTGTGAGTCGGGCACTCTCGCCGGCATTCGCCTTTTCCCATCCCAAGTCGGTCTTTCGCAAGGCTGGTAAAGGAGACCCTACAGTAGATTTGGGTCTTTCGTCCAAAGTCAAAGTAGGCGAAATTCGTATGGTTGGGAGTTGTTCACACATTCGCCAGACAGCATTAGAAACCGGTCCTAACTGACCAAGGGTGCCGATGTTTATAAGAGTGGCTGAGTGAATATTTAGGAAATATTTGTTGATTTTCTCTGAAAAAATGTTTTGCACAAAAGCTTTCTTCTCTCTTTTGACTTCCCACAATGGTTAAATTAGTGATAAGTACTTTAGTCGGGTTTCATTAGGACCTTTCCAACAAGCTATAAGATTTTCGTTACAGATAACAGATCTTTCTTAATAAGAGCCCAATTAGAGACAAACGGTAATAGGGGTATTTTTATTCGCTGAAATGATATAAACGTAATTGAAATTTTTACACTACGTAGTTAAATTTACGTAATTGAAATAGTTAAACTAAGTCGTTAAATAAACGTAATACAAATAGTTAAACTAAGTAGTTAAATAAACGTAATTAAAAAAGAAAAGTTTTAATCGCTGCAATATATGGTCAAATTTATATTTATGTTTTTTTCATGATGAGTTGCTAGCTAAATAATTGCACTAGACGTTCTGTATTCAGACAGGAACTGTAAATATCAAATGTGTTGACATTAAAAAATTTATCTAATTTGATATTTTTAGCCATTTAACTCTACATTAAATAATTCAACTAAACATATTTTGTAGAATACAACTGATTTGCATGGAAATTCGTCACCAAGCTCGATGATAAATTCTGCATAATTTTTTATAGTTCTTTATGTTTTGCATGCTGAATATCCAAGACAAATATGCCTACCTAAAGGGGGATTCGAAACCAGAATTGTTGAACTAAGAGCCAGTACTGGTTGAATAAAAGAGACATCTAAGAACATGCTTTTATTTCTAAATGGAAACACCAAAGCTGCTAAACAATGATTAATTTCCTTTTTCGCAGAGCAGGATAAAAATAATTTGTTTTTAATTAAAAATATCTTTTTAGTCTGAGGATGGATAAATAGATAGGCGTATCATTGTTGTGTGATCATATATACTTATTTATTTCATTCTTTTGTAGTTAAACGTAATAAAAACTTTTAGAAATAATAAAAAACATCTTTATAAATAAATCGTAAAAAATTGCTTCATTTTAGTTCTAGTTTGTTCATCTTGTACAATTGTGAAGAATTGTGTTATATTAGAGTGTTAGATCTTAAGGCGCAGTAAATTAAAAAACAATTTTGTGTGTCTATTTTTCATTTAAAGGGTATTACGTTTTATGACACAGAAACAAAACTATTTTACGTAGATTATGTTAAATAAGAGACCGTAACTATTTTTTAACGTTCATTTACTTCTCATTAAATTAAAAGTACGTTAAATATAACGTTTTGAACATTCTAATAATTAGTCTGAATGCAATTGCGAGGAACTAAACTTCACGAAAAAACAATCAGTTTGTAGTTCTTTGAAAAAGTGGGAAAATATTAAAATGACTAGAAAAGATGCTTTTATTCATTTTATTGAGTGAAAGCCGGAACCATCACATGACAGCTAATTTACGTCTGACTAATTAGGAAGTTTTGTCGTGTAATAAAGCTATGGGAATAATAAATGGTTTCAAAACAATTTTTCTTTTGTTTTGAGTCGTGTATTGTTTCAAAAAGTACGAATATTTTAAGCGTCCGGGAAAAATGTTATCTACGTATTGAAGTATGTTGAAAGATTTTTGGTTCTAGCTTGCGAGTTCGAATACAACCAAAGATCGTTGTGTACAAAGGATCTGATGCACGTTAAATCTGTAGTGGACTCAAATGTCCTCACGTTGGCGTGGTTTGGACGTTTGGAGAGTGTAGTATGAGCTCAGGTGTTTCCTCGACATCTTCAAAATTACGTGGTGTTGTCCTCGGATATTCCGTTTCGTGTTTGATCCCGGACCGTCACAAATAGACCGTATTGATGCAGTGTAACGTTGATTAAATGCCTACCTTTAGGTTTTAGCATTCATTACAGAAAATAGTTCACGTTTAAAGTTATGGCTAGGTTACAAATGTAATCTATACCAAAAAACATCGACACACCAAGGAGTTGTTCGATTGCGATAAAAATTGGTGTATGTGAAGAACACATATAAAAAGACAAACAATTAAAAATTCAAAACAATTGAATGATTTATTTCAGAGTTTGACCTTTACAAAGGGAGGAAGTCAATAAGGCGTTGGTCCACCTCTGGCCTGGATGCAAGCTGTCATCCGGCGTGGTGTAGACGGATAAAGTTACCACATGGTGTCCTGCGGAATTTCTTGCCAAATTGTCTCCAACTGTCGGGCTAAATGAATAACATTCCGGGATGATTACAATCGCCTTCGCATAAAGTCTCAAATGTGCTCTATGGGAGAGAGATCAGGAGACGTAGCTGGCCAAGGAGTGTTGTGAAAGCTTGAAGACAGTTCATAGAAACACATGTCTTGTGCGACCGGGCATTATCCCGTTAAAAAGTAAGTACGGTGTGTCGCAAAAGGAATGGCAATACAACCGGTCGTAGAATGTCGTTTATGTACCGCTGTGTTGTAAGTGTGCCAGAAACGACTACCAAAGGGGACCGGCTATCAAAGGAGATGGCACCCAAGACCATAACGTCCTGTTGTGGGCATGTGGTGTGGCATACGATAGTAAGGGCTGGATCCCCACGCTGCTCTGGACGTCTCCATACATGTCTGCGGTTGTCGACAGGACACAGTTGGAAACGCTACTCTTCACTAAAGACTATGCGTCCCAAGCCAGCACCGTCCCAAGTTGATCGAGCCCGTCATCACTGTAATTCTGCACTTTCTTGGTGCGTCGAATTTTTTGTTAGAGAGTGTATATATGTATTTGCAGCTTGCTGATGCAAGATATCACACGATTTTTGTCGATGAAATAATGATGAACTACCTATTTTTATAAATACATGTTTATTTTTAAGATTATATGTGTTTTTGTAGAAAGTTTCCGAAAGATTTAAGTGCAAACTGAATGTAAGCATGTATAGTGTTGACAGCTAAGCAGGTTGGTTGGCTGTTTGGGGTTTTTATGTCGAAATGGGCCATATTTGGTCAATCCGCACCAAACACAAGACTGTCAAATAAAAAATGTGAAGGAAAAATAGATTGGGGAAACGAGTAGGGGGATAAAATCACAGAAAATGATTACTTGGGTGTATCCCGGGAACGCGACCCCTGTGTTTAGTAAAAACAGAAAACTCAGTAGAAAAAGAAAAGATTACTCGGATATCTCGTATCCGTAAACCAAATAAACAGGAAGAAGGAATGGTAGTACTACTTAAATGTTCACTCTGAACTAGCAATACTGCTCTCACAGCTTTGGGTATCAAGGATTGGCTAACTTGGATTATCAAGGATACTAATTTGGATTATCAATGATACTAATTTGAATTATCAAGGATGCCTTCATTTGAGTATGGACGAGTCACTCTTCTACTGGTCAGTCACTTCAGTTAATCCCCTTGTCTTTAAGTGTTTGGGCTTCTCTTGTGCCACGAGAGGTTATTTTGTCATTATGAAAAGTTCACATCTTGAAATTAAATGGAGCGGTATCTCGGATTGAATATTCATTGCTGTGAACACTGCGTCTGCGGCATGGAAGCCCAGACCCGAACCACCTGTCCCACAACTCATCTCCACATCAAAGAACCAGCAGCGCAACACTACGACGCCTGGCTTTTCATCTCATACTACAGCGAAAACTCATACATATCGTGCAATTTTTGGCATCCAGGGGTTTTGAACTGAAACAACTAGTTAAAATTCAGTCGTTTTATATGTCAAACCTTTTCTTGTTACTTTAAAAAAAAATAACGACACTTAAATTGAGTCTCTTGTCACTAAGACCCAAACAGTAAAACTATTTTAGAGCTGAACCCCTGCGTGTACAGTTAATAAATCGAAATTTCTGCCTTTACAAAAAGTTATTTCGTCGTCCACGTTTAGTTATCTTATACGTTGTGGGAATGTTTTTTGCTGTAAGCCCTTTATAGGGTCGGTATCGCATGATGCAGTTGAGTAGAGTAGGTCCCATCGGGTACTTTATACAGTTCCTGTGTTTTGGGTACCTCGACAAACATGTTCTATACAAACGAGGTTTGAATGAATTATTTGAGATTTCTGTCTAAAAATACTCTTGATTTTAACAATCGGCTTATTTTTTGACCTTGGAATGTCCGGAGAGTGGGGTGCCAGATCAGGTGTGACCTCGTCATCCGACCGTGGTTCAAAATTACGTGGTGTTGACTTTGAATATTTTCCTTGTGCATTGATCCCGGACCGTTGTCAATAAGCCCGCTGGGATCCTGTAGTGTGACGTGAATTAAAAATACCTACTTACCTTGACATGATAGTACCACCAATCTTTCATCTTTGAACTGGAGATAAAAAGCCCAGAGAAATAGAAATAGTTCAGAGATGGATTGCACAAATCACCATACTCCGTAGCGCTGCATGGCGTAACAGATCTTCCAACTATGCCTGAGTATGTCGGCACATCACGATTATATATAAAAACCAATACAAACTGCATAGTTGAAATTCGATCGTATCACTTTGCATGCTAGGAGATGCTTGAATACTTTTGGCATTATACAATATACTATTTTGTTGTGCTTCCTCGAGAATCTTGGATATTCGTTCCATTTCCTACGAAGAATTTCCTGAGAGTTTTCATTTCTAGCCATGAATAGGTTGTTTTTAACAACTGCACGAGGACGTCTATAGAAAGTATTTACCTCTGCATTGAATACAGCTTGCGCGAGAAAATAATTTCTCAAATAGCTCACAGGAATTTCTATCCATTTAATCGCATTCAAATGGACAGGAGAGCATTTTAGAAAAATAATCCCGTATTTGTCACAAAAGAATCCCCTTTTTTCTTCACGGAGAAAGAAAAAAAATTGATCCCATCAGTTTGAATTGCAAGTCGCCAGGTATTCTCCCCAAAAGAAAACTCTGCCTCGACGAGTTTATTTTGGAAAGAAGTAGAGAATGAAACAAGGAAGACAGCAGTTTCACTTTTCCACAAGCACATAATTATTTCATGAATATAACTCCTGAGACAAGAGGCGAGTGGAACCCAGAGTTGAAAAACAAAACCTTCTAGTGCCATTGTCGGAATGTTGAGGGGGCAATCAACAGCTATTTGTTTCTGTTATAATCATTTCTTTCTCTCCAGACAAACATGCACCCTCAACGCTCTTTTATGAGTCCACCATTACCCTTATGACACGACTAAGGTTTCACTTCATCACTCTGTGTTTGAGATTTACAATACGACAGAAAAAGAGTTTCTGCATTCTTTCATTAGTGGGAGATTTAAAAAAGAGGAGAGGCATAAGAGAAGGATCCTTTTCGCGTGCGAGGTTGCTTGGGGTGTGAAGCAGTATCCAATGCATATCACTTGAAGCAATCGGTTTTTCGGGTTGTATTTTTCTTTACCTTATTTTCTGTGACCTAATGGGAATTTGATGATACTTCTCCCCTTTTTTATGCTTTCCGCATCCGATTTTATGGTTCTATCTTTCCTCTCTTTTAAAGAGTATTAACTGAAAGTTTCGGATAATCTGAATTATGAGACTGGTGTTGTACAAGGATAAGTAATTTCGTCCGCGAGACCATTTGTTTTCCTCGCCGCAAGCCTGTGCGCGCTCTAACGGGTTATTAAGAAAGCTTTAACAGATATTTAATTAATATTTAATTCCGACTAGAGCGGAAACAGGGTCTTCATTTGCGATTCACCACGAGCAAGAACGAAAGAATGCTTTTTAACTAGGCGTTGTATGTCCAGATGATTGGATGATTGTAATTGCATATTGCCCAAACCGAAGCTGCCGGAAAAGCATTTTGCGAACGAAAATAAGCGAACTATTAAACTAAAAGCCTCGTACTTAATCCAAGAAGTGAGGGCGGATTTGTTAGCTTCTTTATTTGAACGCATCTAACAACTTAACAAGCTTACCCTTGCACAACACGGTTGGGAACATTCCCCTCATTTTGATGTTGATCCAATCGAAATCTGTTCTTGAATTAAACATAAGGGAAGTCTTATCAATTTTTACCTTATCGGACACTAGTTAACGGTACTAATGCCTCTCCACCCTTATTTGGGAAAGTGGGTGTTGGCAACATTGGCTTACTTGGGAAAGTGGCTTACTTGGGAGGTTGCAACAACGAGTGAAGTACGTTTAATTAAAGCGTGAGTTTTTAACTTTTGCTTAGTTTGATTCAGAAGACGGTGAGTGTATGATGCTTAACAAATGACCTTAGACCTCCCTTCGTTGAACATTAAGTATCGTTTATTAGCTGGTCTTGCTTAGCTAACAATCTTTTGAGTTAAAATAGTCGGTTTTGAAAATTTGATGCATCGTTATAGATATTGAATGCTGAGGTGCATGATGGTGTAGTAATATAGACTTGGTGCATTTATTTCCACCTTCGTATTCTTTGTAATATTTGTATTACTTAATTTGATGATCAAAAACAAATGGAACGATAAAGAAAAAATTTATTCAATAAATGTTAGAATAACCAAGTGAGTCATTACTAAAGTATCACACAATATGTTGACAATAATCAAGTTGGGAAGGTTAATATATTCACAATATCACCATTTGAGTGCAAGAACTAGAAGACCCAGTTTTGGGTTTTGAGGATTAAGGGGAAAGCAGTTTGCCGCAGTTTCGTTTACACCTACATTTTTCATTATCCGGTAGAGATTAAGTAGTAAAAGATGTCACCCAGAACTTGCATTGAATTCTATAGGATCTTAGATTTATTAATTCAAGTATAGCTCAAAATGCACTAGATTTTTCAAAACGATTAAATTGTTTTATATAATAATAACCAATAATTATACAACAGTTAAAAAGCATTAGTATTGTTTTTATTCTAGATACCAGATTGTTTCGCAAAACTACTTTACTGTTTGTGAAAATTGTAACACTGAAAGAATCATTAGAAATAAAAATTAATTTATTCCACGTATTACTTATTGTTCTTTAAATAAACGATCAAATTTACAGAGCAATACAACAAAAATAACGTCGAAAATCAATATCGTGTACTGCCGCCACGCGCAGCGATGAGAGCGTCTGTCTGGTCTGTTTAGTCTGTCTTGTTTGTCTGGTCTGTCTTGTTCTATCCGTTCTGTTCTATTTTGTCTGTATGTATGTTCTGTCTATTCTGTCTGTCTTGTCTGTTTTGTCTGCCTGGTCTGTCTATATGTCTGGTTTGTTTGTTCATCTGTCTGTCTGCGTTTGTGTGTGCCCTATACACGTCCACACGGTTTAATGCATAGTTAAAATATTTTTAAAACTTATATGAATTTACTAATATTATTTCATGATCCCTTATGTAACTTTATTAAAAATGCAAATAAATATGTTAACCTTTTCTATGTTTTTAGTACTCCGTATAACACTGTTTTAGTTTCGTTATTACACGGAACGCAATCTCTACTTTTATATAATTCCTAAGTTTCGCTTAACACGGTTTATATACAGCACAGACTATCCTATAGCACGGTTTCCATAAAACAAGGTACTAAATATACAAAATTGTATGGCCCCCATGTTTCGTATAGCACGGTTTCCTTATAACACGTTCCCATTTGACCGTGTTATAAGAGGGTCATCTGAACTAGCAACCGATAGTATTTGTACAGAGGCTGTTCGCACATTTTTTAGACGATTTTGGTTAGCGGTAATAAAAAATCGTTTGCTGCAAAAGAAATAACTGCAGTTGTACTATGTTTTTAAAACTCAAAATTATCGTCTGCGGCTTGAGAGGTTTGTTTTTATTCAAAATGGCGTTTTTAACGAAGCAGTGGTTCGAAGGCTATATTTATGCTCTTTCCGAAGAGAAATATTCATATTCCGTTATCCAAAAACGATGTGAGAGTCATAGTTTTGTGATATACAAAGCGTCGATAGGTAATATCGTCAATAAGAAAGGAAAAAAACGTCAAATTGGATCCTCAAGTGGGACAAAAATTCCAAACAAGTATCCAAGGAAGAAAAGGACATCTTCGACTATTGCAAAGGTACGTTGTTTAATGTTAAAAGAAAATCCCCCTAGTCAAAGGACAGTTGCAAAATCATTAAAATGCTCGGTGTCCAATGTAAACAAAATGATAAACGTTGATTTAAATCTTAAGAAAGCGAAAAAACGCAATGTGCATCGTCTTTCTCCAAAGCATATCGCTGAACGCAGGACACGCTACCGAATTCTATGTAAAAAACAATTATCCAAAGAAAAATGGAAAACAATTGTCACAATAGATGAATCATGGGTGTATTTAAATGATTGCAGCAAAAAAAAAGAACCATTTATTATCATAAAAGGGAAGAAAAAAAATTTAAGTACATGGTTCACAGAATCGAAATAAAGTTTTTCTATGGGATTCATGATTGTTGCTGGTTTTTCATATAATGGCAAGTTAAAAATAAAGAGAGTGGAAAAAAATGTCAAGATTAACTCCAAATACTATCAGGAGCATATTTTATTGCCAATTTTTCTGAATGAAATACCATAGCTTTACCCACAGTGCCATCAATCTGTGGAACTTCATCAAGACAAAGCTAGCAGTCACACACCAAAATCCACTGTAAATTTCCTAAAAGAAATGGAACAAAATACCGGAATCAAGGCCATACCCTTCACTGATATCCCTACTAAATCTCCCGATGTATCACCTATGGATTTTCGGACTTTTAAAATCTGCATTATCCAAACGTCGTCCCACAACCCTTACAGGACTCTGGAAAGCTGTTCAGGAGGAATGAGATAGAATACCTCTTCTGACACTTCAAAAGGCATTATTATCCTGGAAATTACGATGTCGAAAGATAGTTCAGAATAAGGGCTATCAAATAAAACATTTAAAACGCAAGAATTTTATGTAATATAGTTTTGTGAATACAATATACATTGTCTAAAAAATGTGTGAACAGCCTCTGTATATGGTTAGTTTACGCGTGTCAAAAATCTACATGCAAATCCAATGCTACTCTCTTTGCGTTAATCCATTTACATTGTACGTTTAACGATTTATGCTTAACTTAAGGCAACACTGTAGAATTTGTAAATCAGAAACTTTTTACTTGAAAACGTTCTGATTTTAGCTTTTTTCATAACATTTGATGCAATTAAAAAAACTTTGATATTTCTGTGTGTTTTTGAAGTTTTTTTATTTCCTCCTTAAAAAACAAAAGAATCGAATAAACTTACCCTATAGGCTATTGCAGATTGCCCTGACGATTTGAAATCAAGCTAAGCTATACACCAAAACTGATGTTTAATAACCTTTAAAACTTTCTAACCCACTCTTATCCTTAAAGGTATTGGGAATATAGATTTGTCAAATGAAACATTAAAATAGTTTTCAATTTCTAGACCGATTCTTTGAAAAATATTAACTGAAGTGCCCTGCATCCTTTTGCAAATTATTAAAAATAATAACAAATAAATCATCAGTCGTCCTTTTCCTATAACGCGGCTACTTCGTTCACCCGATCTGAACTTAAGCTGCTTCTGGTAATAGGGACATTTAAAAACGATACTGAGTATCGACAGTATATAAAAACGCACCAGATCACAAATAGCATAACACGCCAAATAGTTTGAAATAGGGCTGTAGGCTGACGTATAGATAATGGTCTTTTGTAAATTACTCGTGAAAAGGGAAGGAAATTTAGTAATTTCTACCTTATACCACTGAAGGAAAGATATAAGAAACTATTCAATGATAATGTTAAATAAATGGCCTCAACTCAATTAGAGGTAAATAGTTGAATTAACGTAGCACTGGAACAACACAGCGGTCTATTGGCGACGTTCCGGAATCAATACGAGACACACTAGTATGTACACCTAGTAATTCTGAAGTATGGTCAGATAACGAGGTTACACCTGAGCTGACACCCCAATCTTCAAACTTCCACACCACGCCAATTTGATGATATTTGAGGCCACGGCAGGTTTAAAATGCACCAGCCCCCCCGAACTTTGGATAAATCTCTAGGAAAAAAGTATTGAATTCTTTTTTTATGTCAATGTTCGATAGTTTTATTATTGGAGAAAGTGCGTTTGAAAACACATTTGGTGTTGTTTACTAGGAAGCAAAACAAAAGAATGTTTAAAAATAGTCACGACATTAAAAGAAATGTTTATACAAATTTTTTTTGAGGATATTAAAATCTACTCACAGTGTGTTCCGTTGCTTACACGAAATTGCACTAGCTTCAGCACATTCTTTCACTTTAGACAGCCTCTTTTAAACATGTGAGAATTATGCAAATTATTTTGTCTGACTGTTCGCAATTAATGTAGCCTTATAACTGAGAAAGTGGGAAGCTCTCTTTAATCACCAAAGAAATTAAACCTATTCAAAGATTCACTGTATGAACATTTTAAAGGAAGCCATTAATGACGCTACAGCTTTAAACAATAGACAAAAGAGCTCTAATGAGTTAAATATTCAGCGACCGTAGATTTAACGATCCGTTTGATTTCACCAACGGCATAGCAGAAACGTGATGGAACGACGAATTAATGGCCGTTCAAGGAAGCAAACTTTTGAAAAACCTCACGCAGTCCTTATATTAACATACATTTTTTAAAGTTTAATTTGAATTAAATAGGACAAATACACATAGCAAATTCTTTTGACAGAAGTGGAAGCAGGGGCGAATATCTATGAATTGTATTTGCAAGTTAATAATTTCCATAGTCTACGTAGGGTCCAGTGCATTTTGCCCAAAGAGAAAATATAAAAGTAGAGTGAGCAATGGGGGTAAACATATATGCCCAGGATCATGTGACCAAAACTAGTAGTAATTTGCTATTAGACTACTTTCGTCTACCGGATGGAATCAAACATTCATCATTTAATCGATCCACGCGGCTGGAGACACTCATCTACCTCTATATATAATTCTCTTACGTGGCACGCAAAAAAGACGTTATTTGTTATCGCATTTTGGCAACACTGTACGATTGTTTGTTTACCACGAAGCCTCGAGCCTCAATTGAATTTATAGCGTTATCGGAAAAAATTTTATAGTAAACAAATGAATATTAGTCGAGCTACTACAGCTAACAAACGACATGCTGGGTATTCGATTTCCAAAGCAGCTTTCACATTTCGGGACATAATTTGCCGTTTCAAAGTTTTCATTTGAATTCCAATTTGTTCGAGTTCTGATTCCAGAAGAACTGCATAATTTTTCTGGACTACAACAAATTTATATTTGAAAAATATTTTTTTGGAATATCATATTTTATAAACAATGTCTTCATTGATGCGAGGGAATCGAGCAAGGTTCGCGCAGCGAACCAATGAGGATTGCTTTGCAATCTTCCGGGGGTTGGCGAGCAGGGGGCGGGCCTCCTAGTGGATTATTAATGTGATTGGTCAGCACGACATAGTAGATTTTTCTGATCTAAACAATTTTGTTACCACTCTAGGAATACGCATTCACGCATCTATCATGTCAAATATCTTACTTATATTGCCAAACGAAGCCTTGAAATTGTCCCACCAAGCCAATTTTTCATAGAGCACGCGCGTGACCTATTGGTCGCAATTGAAGCTCCTCTCAATAGCAATGTGAGGCCACTGTAGCTCGGTTCGAAGAGAAACGGATTAGTAAGCGGAGGGTTGCTAGTTCGAATCCAAGCATATACCATCCTGTACAAAGGCGGATGGTGCATGTTAAATTTATTGTGGCCTCAAATGACCTAACGTCCCTCGAATCTTTCCCTTCGGGATTGATCTCGGACCATCACCAATAGCCCGTTGTGCACCTCAAGAGTAGCATTAATTAAAAATGCCTACCTCTATAGCAATGCTCAGTCTGCTTATATTTCAAGTGTATGGGTTTGTCCACTGCCCTATATACCTGTGAGTTGGTGCAGGTTCGATTTCTGTCTGGTTCGTTCATGTCCTCTCTGGGTGTTTTCTCTCTTTCCGCGTCAATAAACTTTTCTTGTGTGTGTATATTCATTACTTGACGTTGGTTTGTCTTTGCCTAATTTGGCTATTGCGTCATAAAGCTAAAAATAAACAGTCTGCGTTGTAGAAATCAAATCATAATTTTAAAATATAAGGTGGTAACCAATAAATTTGCACATAAAGCATCTAGTAGTAATATTTTGGTTGCTCTAAAATATTCATTCAAAAACTCATCTAGGAGAGGATCTGTTCAGTTTTGTAACGTAAGACTAATGAGTTACTCATGGTTTCTGCCCTTATTACTTACAAACATTTCAGATTTTATACTGTATGAGAATAACTTTTTATTTGCCGAACCTTATGCTGTGTCTCAGTGATTTTGCTCACTGAGCTAGTAACCAGGGGGTTATAGAGGAAACAGGTTCTATACCTAACTGGATATATTTCTCTTGTTTCAGTAAACATTTTGTTGTGAGAATGTATATTTACTTTCCGTTGATTGCGCAGCTGGCAAATATGGCGCCATAAAACCCACAACCGTAATATTTTAAATTTAGAATTTCTATATAAATATACTTACTTTTAATCTTACCTTAAAAATACCAAACAAAAATCACGCAGTCTTAGCCTTTAAAAAGCCTTAGCCATTAACCAACTTAAAAAATATTAAATAAAAATTGCGCACAGCCTTGGTCAGCCATTTTAAAATGAGTAACGACACACGAATACACACGAATGAACATAAATTTGGAATTTCTATAAATATACTTATTTTTAGTCTTATCTTAAAACCACAACTTACAAAAAACCACAACTTACAAAAGACAAGTCAAAAACCGCGCACAGCCTTAGTCAGCCATTTTCTGATGTGTAAGTTTTCCTTCACACGTATGAACACACACACACACACACACACACACACATATATATATATATATATATATATATATATATATATATATATATATATATATATATATATATATATATATGTGTGTGTGTGTGTGTGTGTTTATCATAATAAATAAACAGCTGTTTATTGACCATTGAGAATTTTACTATGTGGAATATAACCCATGTACGTTTGAGTTAATTAACGGTATATACTTTTTCCGTGTATCTACTAGAGTAGCATTTCTTGTACTGCCCCATCGGCAGTAAAGTAGAATGGCGCTATCTTTTTTAATGACTACTGCCGAAGCACCCACATAAAATGCTACGTTTCCTCGGTTCAAATAAATAGTTTCGCATCTATCACCGTCTTCAAGTTCACTGGCGAATTTCCACCTCGGGGAACAATTGTGGGGAAGAATAGATTTAATTTTAACCACCCAACTGGTTTCGACGAGAGATCTCTCGTCCATCAAGATCTTACCAATTTTGTTAATGACGAGATATTTCGTCATCATGATATTTCCGATTTTGTTATGATGACGAGATCGTTTCAATTTTTGATGAGATCTAGAGTCAGTTTTCTTCTAATGAACGATATATCTCGTCCAACAAAGGTCTGGTCAGTTTTCTTCTAATGAACGATATATTTCGTCCATCAAGGTCTGGTCAATTTTTTAATGACGAGATAGTTCGTCATCAGGATATTGCCAAATTTGTTACGATGACGAGATCGTTTCAATTTTTTCAGATCTAGGGTCAGTTTTCTTATGAACCATATATCTCGTCCACCAAGGTGTGATCAATTTTTTAATGACGAGATAGTTCGTCATCATGATATTGCCGATTTTGTTACGATGACGAGATCGTTTCAATTCTTGATGAGATCGAGGGTCAGTTTTCTTTTAATGAACGACATATAACGTCCACCAAGGTCTGGTCGTCGGTTTTCTTCTAAGGAACGATATATTTCGTCCACCAAGGTCTGGTCAGTTTTGTTAATGACGAAATAGTTCATCATCATGATATTGCCTATTTCTTATAATGAGGAGATTGTTTCAGTTTTTGATGATGTGATAAAGGGTCAGTTTTCTTCTAAAGACGAGTTATCTCGTTCACTAAAAATCAGATCACTTTTGCTAATGACATGATAACTCACCAACACAGCCACTAGGTGTGTTAACAGCGCACCAATAAAGTGATCGGGCTTCCTTAGTTTGCACTGATCGCATTGCACCATATCCAGAAAATGAGCCAAATTGAAACTAAACTTTACAGGAAAAAAGAATTAGAAATGTTCAAAAGTATTTGACTCAACACTTTGAAATTTACGTAGCCCATTTGTACCTTTATTAGACTTGTAGCGAGCTGATAGAAAAATGAAAGACTTAGTGAAAATGTAAAATTTCAAAACACGATTGATAAAGATTAAAAACTCGTTAATGTCCATTTCGGTAGAGCAAGACGTCCAACATCAGCAGGTCAGAAGTCACAATTTGATGGGTGGATGGGTTTCTATGGCACAAGGGCCATATTTGGACATGCTAGGCCAAACACAAGACCGACGACTTCAAGTGATGGACATGTACACACAAAAACGTTTTGCTAACAGAGAAAGAGAAATATACACTACCTACAATAATGGACCGGACGCCTCCGGATTTGGATAAAATCCGACTACCTGTTTGGGCATGTTTTTTGTGGTATGGCCTGGGACCTTTGCATGTTGTGCCTGGTCAATTGAACGCCGACGCCTACATGAAGACTTTGGACAATCAGGTTCTTCCTACGCTCTGACAATTTTATGGAAGAGACGAATGATACTTCCAGGGCGACACGTTCCATGTCATGTTGGAGCCTCTGTCATGCAGTGGTATCAAGATATGGATGTAAAACGTCTTCTCTGGCCAGCTCAGAGTCCCGACCTAAACTCCTTAGAACATTTGTAGGACGAGTTACAACGACGCTTACGGACCAGGGAACCGCGTCCGAAATCTACATCTGAGCTGGCGACATTCTTGCAGCAGGAATGGACACAAATACCCATAGCTGTGTGTCAAAACCTTGTTGAAAGTATGCCCAGAAGGGATGCTAGTGTAATTGCAGCACGTGGGGGACCATCCCCCTATTAAAGCATGTATTATTTTTCTTATACGAGTCCATCACATCTTGCTGTCCGGTCCGTTATAGTAGGGTAGGGTAACTAGAGATAAATCAAACTTGAAAGGAACTGAACTTGCTCCTCCTACAACTCGCAGGTTGCTAACGCAGTTTCACACACACTGAGTCACTATGACCCCAAGTCGTAAGTGGGAGACGCGAGTTTAAATATTGTTATTATAGAATTGTTTCCCCGACGCAATTGGGGCTGCAGTAGCTCGGTTGGAAGCGTAACTCATTTTTCGTTCATCTCTAAATTTGAATAATTTAAAATAAATTACAAGTTACTTAGAGTAAAATTTTCGAATGTATATATCGCTATTACCTCTTCCAACTACGAATGAAATATTTCTATTGTTTGTATTATTTCTTCAAAATAGAAAAACGAGTGAGTAGTTTTTATTGTAAGTTACTTTCTGAAACAGATTTTTATGTATAATCTGTAAACCTCATAAATTTGTCCAAACTCTCTTTTTTTCAGAATTTAAATTGTACGTTAAGTACCTCCATGTATAATTTCGAAGCATTTTAAACGTCTTCGATGAACCTTATAACAAGAAGCTGTCTTGGCTCTTTGGGCAAGCCACTACGCTAACAACCTTCGAGTTGTAGGCTGCGCAAGCTTGCTTCCTGTTGGGTGCACTCAGGGTAAATTTCTCTTCTGTGTCATTTCATTGTATGTATGTCTATTATTTGATATTGTATGTCTTGTGTCTGGCACAGCAGTACCAAATATGGCCCTTGAGCCATAAGAGACCGATGCGACCAACCAACCTTAAAACAAATTTCAATTTAATTTAATAATTTAATATAATTTGAGAAAAATATTTACAATTATTGTTTTTGAAGTTGTGAGAAATTAAAAATCTTTCTAAAGCATTGTATCAACATATTAAAATTATTCTAGATACTGTTGAAGGTATTTAATTAATGTCACACTGGAGCAACATAACTGGCTATTATCAATGCTTCGTGATCAACCCTCTAAGGGAAAGATACGATGATACTGCTGAAGAAATTTACTATTTGCATAAGGCACATACTGCAACTAAAACATCCTTCTGGCATTAATAATAATCACACATGATTCAGATCACTGCATGATCTTTTAACTTATGGAAATTATGCTATTCATATTTAGTTTGAAGAAGACTAAATAACAAAAACTGTCCACATGTTTTAAAATTTTATGAGCAGTTTTATATCAAATGCTTTGAAATATTTTTGGAAAGCCAAAATAAAGGAATATTTTTTCTCGCTTTTGATCTCATTTTCTAAAAGGAGTTCTCTATAAAACCATTTCCTTCGAAATAAAAAAAAAGAATTTTGATTTTCTGCGAGTAACGATATTACAACTAGTTTTCTTATAAAGTTCTCTTGCTGTTTCAACATTTTATGAATATTCTCCATTTTAAATTTTAATGCAGATTCAGCTGTCTGCGCAAGTTTCGGTTTCTTCGATGGTTATTTAATATTGACGTTCTCAAAATTCTGGAAATTACAAGAATGGACCTAACACAAAATAGAAAAGGTGTGGCGGAATTCGTGGACAGAAAACGATATTTTCAGAAATGACGCTCAAATGTCAAATTTAAAAAGTGCTGGAACACCGATAAAATTGCCTCATATAAAGCGAGAGAAGAATACAAAGTTGCAAGAGAGAACATTATTGTTGCAGAAAAGTTCAAACGAATGCTTCTAATTGTTCACAAAAATAGATTTGAAGCATCCAAATTTTTAGGCCCTTTTGTGGCACATACTCCAGTGTTTTATCTATCTAAACAAATTGAACTTTGAACAAACTCTCCCTTGTTTTTTAAAAGACAAAAATTGTCTTCAAACACTAATTTATCTACTAGTTTACTGCAGGTATCCAGATTCATTTTTCTGTTAACACTCCTGGTTATTGTCTTGACGAGGTATCTCGTAATTAGAAAAAAAAATGACTAAATCCTGATGGACGAAATATATAATTTGAAGAAAACTGACCAGATCCTGATCTTGTCATCATAAAAAATTTGCAATATCCTGATGACAAGGTATCTCTGTTATTATAAAAATTGGTTAGGTCTTTCTAGACAAGATATCTCATCAAGACAACTTGGAGGCAAAAAAATATTAAAGCACAAAAATTTCTCAACGTTTCGAATCCCCTGAAGAAGAGAATACTTAGTGAAGGTACAGGATTCAAATGGTAATAAAAAGAATTGAGAAATTATTTCAGATAAGCTTGGTTAAATGAAACGGCAATTATCTAGTACACGTTAAATTATCTGCCATTGATCATTCCTAAGAGTGAGTTTGAATTCACCGCTGCAGTACTAATCAAAAAAAGTTTGCAATTTCAAGAAAAGTCCTTAGGAAATGAAAGAGATTATATTTAAAGATGAAATCATCCTCTCTCTCTCCTTCCGAAAGGTTGTCTAAATTAGTGACGAAGAATGGACAGTAAGGTAGTAGAAAACGGAGCCAGTGGTGGATAAAAGTAACATCGTAAATGTCCAACGCATAACATCTTGTCCAACACGTAAAGTCTTGGTTATTTATAGTAATCGACTGTAGTCATTAAGAGACGCAAGTGTTATTAACCTAGAACCACGATGCGACGGCTGTCTCTTAAAAGGGCTCTAAAAGTTATTTTACAGCCCGCTTCCATGACCTTTGAAAAGTAAGACTCACTTTTCTTTCTTATTTTCGTACACGTCGGATGACTTATTTCTGTGTACTCCCAAAACTTCGAAAAATTGTTAAAAAAGCGTTTGGACATCAAATTGGTCGTTTGTTAAATATTTTAGAGTAATTTTACCAGAGGGATGAATGGTCGATCATGTTTTTGAAAACACAGCCTTGAGCTTATTTTAAGGTTGAATAATACTGAAATTATTTTTGACCTTAGAAATCATAGTTCGGATACATGGGATTTATCTACATCATTATCGGATTGGCCAATATTATCGGACATTATTCGGATGGCTTTTGAAAAAATAAGACTCACTTTTCCTTCTTATTTCCGTACAGTCGGATAACTTATTTTGTGCACTTTCAAAACAACGGAAAATCGTTGAAAAAACGTATTTATATCAAATTGGTTGTTTGTTACCTATTTGAGAGTAATTCTACAAGAGGGATGAATGTCAATCATGTTTTTGAAAACTCAGTTTTGAGCTTATAACCAGACTTGAGTTGCCAAATTCTGAAATTATATTTAACCTTATTTCAAAGTTCGGATACATGGGATTGACCTACGAGGAATGTTTAATAAAGAATGATCATAATTATTTTTAAAGGTGATTAAAAATTCAAGAAAAATAATATTCATATTGAATGTGTATCGGGATAAGTGGAGAATAGATAGCGCAAGTTTCACGGTCATGACGTCATTGTTGAGGCCTTGGCAGTCGGCCAAGAACACCTAGTTTTACTTTCGCCTTCGGAAAAAATGAAAGTGACACGCGAAGTGCAATACACTGCATTGAAATTTTGTTTTTTGTCTTAAGAAATCGTCAGTTCTTTCAAAAACCAATGTCATGTGTGTTCCCCATCCTCCATATAGTCCTGATTCCATGCGATTTTTTTCTTTTCCCGAATTTGAAGAAACACCTCCAGGAAAAGCGATTTTCATCATCACAGGCAGTGGTAAAAGTTGCGTAGGCGATTTTGAAGGACTTGTCAAAAAATGGCTTCCAGCATGTGTTTGAAGACTGGAAAAGAGGTGGGATAAGTGCATTGCATGTAATGGAGAGTATTTTGAGAGAACCATAACAATTTGGAGGATTAGTACTGGAAATTATTTTACATTAATTTATGATCATTCTTTGTTGAACAGCCCTCGTACATGATCGGAATATTTTAATCTAAATTTATTCCCTATTTGTTGTCTTGGGATAGGACGCCGAATAGGATGTGTCCTCGGGAACAAGAGACACTGAAATCATTTAAACAAAATTAAATAAATTGGTTGTAAATAGAACTTACAGTAATTAATTTTTTCCCTATCGCCTACTCAAGTTTGATTAATCTGAAGTTAATTTTGAGTAAAACCTTTTAAGAGGCTTCATTTGTTCCCATGTTCGTTTGAAATGGGGCATTTATATCTTTCATTGCATTACCTGGAATTATTCGGTTTCCAATATTTGTAGTATGATATTTTTGTGTTTGTAATACAATTAATTTCAAATCTTAATCTTAAACTCTTTTCCAGAAAATATCTGAGTGCATTTATCTTTCATCACTTTTCCTGGAACCTCTAACTAAAATAATTTCCAGGAAATGTCTGTTAAGAGGGAATTATAAAAGTATCTATTATATGATAAACCCAATAATGACGAGTTGAAGGGAATATATCAATGAGATAAGGAAGATATTGAAGATAGATTATTTTTGCTCCTAGTAAGTTAAATATTCATATTTTAAACATTATTTGATATATAAATATCCATGAATAGTTTTTGATAGTTGTATTTCTTAAGCTAAGTAATTTAAGCTAAGCAAAATGTTGATGTATTAATTCGTTTATTTTCGAAATTGAAGGAGTTCGTACAAAAATATTTTCGAACAAATTTCATTACTTATTTTTTAATAATGTTTAAAAATGAATGTTGTTCGAATCAAGATTTCGAACTCTTTTGTTAAAAACCAGACTTCTCAGCGATTTCGTGATTTTAAAAATGTATTACATTTTAAAAAGGTTTGAAGAGCTTCTGTCAATCGTTAAAAATGTAATGAATAATTAATAATACTATGTATTTTCTGTGCGAATTAAGTAATAACGAGACACGTAAACTTTGAAATGTGTAATATTTACATCCGCGAAAAGTTAGAAAATAGTAATTTAAATATATTGCCATGCTATTGAACAGGTATATCAATTAGTTTTTAAAAAATAAGAGCTAATTTATTTTCTCTAAAAAGTGTATTTTAAGTTTCTTTTGTAATGAAGTTCTTCACGTTATTGCTATGAAACAAAATACACTTATGTCCATAAATTAAGGCAAATAAAGGTTCAGAAACAAAACAAACGTGACTTATTCATAAGGCCCATTTATTAAACAAAAGATAAATAACAAAAAAGATGGTGTATGTATGATACCATTCATAAAACTACGATTTTTGCTCACTGGAGCAATTACAAAAAATATTGAACTTACAAAAACTTAACATGACATTGTTGGTATGATGGTTAATACATTGTATGTCTCTCAGACGATGAAATACAGTCCGTACAACGCCTAGGCAAGCTGAGGATCATATTATCGAGCTGATCTTGGGGAAGATCACTCCACTCAGCAAGCAATGCTCTCCGAAGTTCCGGTACCATGTAGAGGTGGTTGACGGGTTGCAACTCGTCGGCTAAGCATGTCCCACACATGCTCTATCGGATTCAAGTCAGGTGAGAATGTTGGCCATTCCATACGTATGATATACTCATATTCAAGGCATTCTTTTACAATGTTTGCACGGTGAGGACGGGCGCTGTCATCCATAAACACAAATTCTGCACCCATGGCACCCCTAAACAAACGTATGATTAATCTGATGGCATCATCTGATGGCTTCCTGTAATTTGGATATTATTCTTGAAGATGTGTGCGATAATTCTACAGGTGAAATTTTTACTTTAGAGTTCGATTTCCGTGCGATTCTGAATTATCCTTAATTTACGGACATGAATGTATATTAAGAATTTCAGAGATAAAAAGCAAGATATAGAGTTTCCATTGTACTGGAAATGTTAATATCGATTTGGAGTAGTATTTTGTAATTTTTTAATATACCGTTGTATAGAATACAGCATTATATTTTTATGAGCTGGAGAAATATGATTTATTCTTATAAATCAAAAAGTAATTTTCTGCACATTACATATTATAGGTTATGCCAGCATTTATAAAGCAACTCTCTGTTTGAAATTGTTCAAGATTTTTGTCAGATTAAATTCAAATTTAAATTTACATTTAAAGAGAGTTTAAAATACAGTATGCATCTTAGATTCAGTATGTTATGTTACATCCTACAATTGCAAAATCTTGTATCACACTTAATAATACACGCTAAAAATACAGTTAAGACATGAGTTTTAAGCATTTTTTTAAATAGTTAAAAATTAATATTTATGAGAGTTGCAATATACTTAAAAAACATACATAGAGGTAGGAGTAGACTCTATTCTTTAATATAATTGATATAAGTAAATGAAACGCACTTTTAAACGGTAGTGAGAGTTTCAAATAAATCCCAAAGAGACTCGAAAATTCCAAAATAATAATCACACATTTTGCTCCAAAATTCTCAATACATCACAACCTTTAGTCTACATCTTTCAATTTATTCAAAACAATTACCCATGGCCTGGAATGACGAAACAAAACCAAAACCAGCAACTGTCTCCTTCCTTGAATCGCATTATTTATGCAGTTTTACAGGAATAAAAGAAGCGGAGATTAAATAAGTTTGATAGATTTATTTTCGAGGACCTCTCTCTCTCTCTCTCTCTCTCTCTCTCTCTTTTTTTTTTTTTTTTTTTTTTTTTTTTTTTTTGTTTTCTTCTAATTGAATAGATTTTGTTGAACATGTGTGAATACCAGAATGAAAGACGCATCGTTAAACACAGCACCCAGCGTGCCTTTAAGCTTTACAGATGACTTGAATGATTCTCCAGCGATGATGAACCCTGCGTGGGATCAGGAACTTTTTCTTCCGTAGGTTATTCGAGACTAACGGCGTTGAAAGAGGCTCGCGTAAACACTGGAAGTGAAACTAAGAATTAATTGATATTGCTCAGTTTAAAAAAATCAACATCGATTAAATTAATGTTTAATACTTTAGAAAGCTGTGTCGACATATTTTCTCGAAAGTTAAAAGCGCGTTTGTTTCTTGATAGGGCGATAAGAAAAATTTGCTTAAATAACACGTGTAAAGCGTGTTTAAACTTTGCTCTACGATTAGTCAAAATTGTGCCACTGTCAAGGATGTTTTTTGAACTAGCTTTTTTTTATATATAGACGGAGAAATTAAACTAGATAGCTTAAGAGCACAATATTTATTTAGGCGTTCATTTGCGTTTTGTTGACAGAATTGTGAGATGTTTAATAGGGTAGGTAGTTTAGTTAGTGTCAACTGGGAACAGCAACGGGATCAATCCCGAAGGGAAAGATCCCAGGACAACACCTTGTAATTTTAATTTTAAAAACGTTTAAAACTGAAATACGACTAATGCAACATGCTATACGTGCATTTTGAGAAATATGCATTTCTAGATTTCTTTACTTAGGCAGGGATGCATGGATTTTTGTTAGGACCAAGGACCACATAGATTCACTGTGATTTATGGGAGGGCTGGCAAAAAATATGAAAGTTGTCTATTGTATATTATTTATATTTATCATGTTTGGTTACAAATAGGTAATAAAAAGTAAATGAAGAACATAATTTGATGCGTTACATTGAATTTATTTAACAATTGTTTTAATATTTGGTACGGTTTTTGTAGTAGCCAAGCGCGCAAAACGGATTCTAAATTTTCATTAGTAAAGCGGTTCTGATTTTTCGATTTGTTAATATTCACGACTGAAAAAATGTGTTCACAGATATAAGTGCCACGCCTGGCGTCAAGGCTACTGTTTCGTGTGCATGTACAATTTTTAATAACTACCTACCTTGGGAAAGTAATAGTAACACATGGTAAGGTGGGCCGCTAGAAAATCATCGGAGGTGTGACCTCATCGGTGATTCAAAATTACTTGGTGTTGTCCTCGGATCTTTCCCTTCGTATTTGATTTGGCATTGTCACCAATAGCCCGCTGGGTTGCACCAGTGGGATTGCAATAAAAATACCTACAAATACTTCGAAGTCTGATTATAGTTACATTTAAATGTGCGATCGAAAATTCGTTAACCTATCTGTTGAATTTTCAAAGGTAAATTAAAAAACTTTAAATGAAAAGTAAGTTTTTACTTACCCTCTCTTCTCCAAATTCTAATCCGGACTGAGCTTGCCTATGTTTTTCTATCATATCAAAAAATAAATCAAAGAATTCAAAATAATCGAGGAGCCTTTCTATAAAGTTAAAATAAATTTAATGAGAATTGAACTGAGTGGATATACATAAGTTGATTGAGTGCGGTGTATAAAGAGCACGAGTTGAATTTTCTAAAGCACCAACTCAACAAGTATTAGGTTAAGGTGTTAGCTTCTAGATCGGGAGGGTCCTGGTTCGAATCCGGGTTCGGGGATGGATGTTTGTAAGCGTATGGTGTAGAGGCGGCTGGTGCACTTTAAATCTGTCGTGGCCGAAGTCCTCACGTCGGGTTAGCGTGGAAGTTTGGAGAGTGGGGTGCCAGCTCAGGTGTTGCTTCGTCATCTGACCGTGGTTCAAAATTACGAGGTGCTATCCTCGGATCTTTCCCTTAAGGGGCTGATCCTGAACCGTCGTCAATAGCCCATTGTGTTGCTCTAGTACGACGTTAACTAAAATTACCAAATAACCAACAAGTATTAATAAACAAAAAAAAGTGCGATTGTAGAGCCACTTAAAGTTAACTGGTAAAATTTCTAAAATTAATCGTTTTTCATCGTCAATTCAATTCCAATCGTTTACTACCTTATTCGTCGCATTTTATGTATTTACTATGTATAGATATTCTTGTAAGCTTTTCATAGAAACACGGCGATGCAAGGAAGAGATGTTAAAAATGTTTTAGGCTGCGTGCCAAAAAACAAAAGGTATCATATAAGAATTGATGCCTGTGCATTTCATAGCTGAACGCACAAATACATGTTACGGACGTTTAGTCAAGCTGTGTGTTGGAATCCTTTTAAATTTGCAGCAACGGAAACGTTTTCTATAGTCTGTCCTCTGTAGAGAATGACATTTAACATACTCAAGTCAAATAGGAACTTTTATATTCACCTTAATTCCTCATTTCTTAACGGTAAGCTTGACGCTGCTATGTTTCTGTAAAAATTATAAGAATATATGAACTCTACGGTATATTCCATACACTGTATTCTGGAATCCTTTGAGTTTTGTAGTAAGGGACACTTTTCCTCTGTGTTTGTCCTCTGTTGAGAATGACATTTAACATACTTAAGTTAAATAGGAACTTTTATAGTCACATAAAGTACTTGACTTAATGGTATGAACTACACTGTAATGTTCCTGTCGAAAAGTTACAACGTTGTATCTGTACACTCGACGGTACGTTCTATCTTAACCAGGACATTTTCACATAAACTTCCGATTAATGCCTTGTTATATTTAAAACTCATCAACTGGGGATGCTTTGTTTCCTGAAAAATTAGGAATGCAATGTCATACCCTCGAAAACTTGTAAAACTGTACAGGTTCCACAAAATGTTTTGACCTAGCAGTAAAAAGTCTATTTCCCCTTGTCCGAGTATCTTCCCTTAAAGTTTATCGAAGAATCTTCTGAAGCCTGACATTATTTCATTGGTGGAGACTAACATAATAATTGTAATCGGCGAAGAAGACAAGCAGCAACAAGAAAAATCAATGCTTTCCATCCGGTGTTTTCCAACCACTTAAAACAATCATTCTTTGCCAATGAAGGGAAGACTTAACTACGGGAATGTCTTTTCACTTTTGTTTGAAACTTCATTTCCGAAGCGATGGGAAGATAAACCGGATATGTGACTTGACTTTTAGTGAAATCCTGATAGACGATATCTGGAAATATTTTATTTGTAGTTGGGACACGTTTAGCCGGAGACAAATCTCAAAGCTCTGCGTTCTGAGACTGTGAAAGGACGTGTTTGCGTCTCTTTGTTCCGATGGAATTCTTGGTTAAGATGACGCCTGCAGGTACAAGGGGGCGTCCACTAACAACTGTCGGCTGTTTTCTTACAGGGCTCCTACGATTATTGAAATTTCGGAAAAGTGAGTTACAGGTTGGCTTTTTTTAATTGGATTCACTGAAAATAAACTGAAAAGAAATAGACTTTTCGAAACTTTAACAAGCTCATACGCGTAGTTCCCCCTTGCACATTCAATCTTCCCTGCATTAATTCTAACTAGTTTAATCTCGAACAACGTAATATTTACAAACGATTCCATTCTTAAAAAAAGGATCAGTAGAATCTTTAGAAACGATTCTATTCTAAGAAAAAGGCGAATAAAATCTCTTTCCGAATGATTCTATTTTGAAGTATCGATAGAATGTTTCCAAATAATTCTGTGTGTGTGTGTGTGTGTGTGTGTGTGTGCTATGAAGAAAGGATAAAAAAATCCTCAAAAAGGATTCTATTCAAAGGTATGCAAGTAAGCAGTTGAATAAACATTGCACTGGAGAAACGCAACGGGCTAATGGCGACGTTCCGCGATCAATCCCGAAAGGAAAAGATCCGAGGGCAACACCTCATCATTTTGAACCACGGTCCGATGACGAGGTCTACATTTGAACAGGCATTCCACTTTCGAAACTTCCAAACCATGCAAACCTGGAGACATTTGAGTCAGAGACAGATTTAACGTACACCAGATCCCATGTACACGACGGTCTTTGGTTGCATCAACTTCAAATTTCCAACCCTCCTATTGCTAATTCGCTACTCTTCCAACCGAGCAATCGTTGCCTCTATCCAAAGCAAGGGCCTATTATAATTTTTCCAAATAATTATTCTAATGCAAAGAAAGGTGTGGGTAGGTAGGTATTTAATTAACATCGCACTGGAGAAGCATAACGGGTTATCAGTTACGTTCCGGGATGAAACCCGATGGAAAAGATCCGGGAAAGCACCACGTAATTTTGAACAACGGTCAGATTGCTACATCATACTAGGTATGCGACATCGACAACAAAACATCGATATTCGAAATAAAAACATCGATGTTGATAATACATCGCCCAAAAAACATCGATGTTTTTAAATATCGGTATATTCAAACTTTTTTTTCTCCATTTCTTAAAACTGGTTTAATAACCTCAAACATTAATGTTCGCCGGGGGGTGGAGATATTATTTGTCAGTTGCAGTGTTTTTACTTTATAACTAAGATATTTTTTAACTGCCAAAACAAAATAAAATAATAATTAACAAATTTGTTTATCTTCAAATTGAATGATACAAAAGAAAAACATATCTACAACAATTTGACATAGGTACTACTAACTACAAATATTTACATGTAGGTACAAAACAATAATTATTGTTAGTTATTTTTAATTATTTATCAATTCATGCGAAGAACATAAGGCTTATATTTTATTTACTGTAAATAAAAAATATTGGAGCCTATAATCATTATATGCCCGAATATTTGTTACTTACAGTTAGTAAAAAATGAAGTTTGTTAACCTTCGCCACGCTAAGCCGACTTCTTTTTTCACTAACTATCCCACTAGTTAGGGAAAAAACTCTTCAACCATGACAAATACTTAATTACACGGTTATTTGTCTTAATTTTAACTATGGAACTTTTTACATTCAAAAGTGAAACATCGACAACGTAAATACACTCATTGCCATAAAAATTTGCGCACCATTGTGGGATCGTAACGAAACTTGGCATGAAGGTACATGTCGGTCAGATATGCAAATGATTAGAAATGCAGCGTAATTGCGCATTACGTAATGCCACTAGAGGGCGTTGAACTTCGTTCTCCTTGGAGTATGAAACAGGTAAGCAGAGCTAGTTTGAGTATACTTAATCTTTTGCAAAGGAAAAACTGAGGTAGACATGCCGTTAAGCCGCCATCGAAGACAATATAAGCAACTGTCAGAGTTCGAGAGGGGAAAAATCATCGGGATGATGGAAGCTGGGTGGTCAGCTCGGCGAGTAGCTCGTCAAGTAGGACGTTCTGATTTTACTGTGAGTAGGTGTTAGGATCAGTGGACAGAAGAGACGTCATTTACAAGGCGACCAGGCTCAGGACGCCCTCGACAGACCAGTCGTCGAGAAGACCGTCACATCATTCGAGACGCACGCGTAGAGCCAACTGCCGCATTGGCCGCTATGCAGACACAGACAGCACCTTCACTACGGGCCCCTGTGTCTTCCCGAACCATCGCAAGGCGCCTGGCTGAAGGATATCTGGTATCGCGGCCCCCCATTACGTGTGCTGCCAATGACACCCACCCACCGACGCCTCTGTTTGGAGTCGTGTCGCGCACGACGGGATTGGACTGCAACGGAATGGAACCAAGTCGTCTTCAGCGATCAATCTAGATTCAATTTGAGCAGTGATTATAATCGTGTTCTTGTATGGAGGCCCCTTAGTGAACGTCTCAACCCTGCCTTCGCTTTACAGCGACACACCGCTCCCACAGCTGGTGTGATGGTATGGGGTACCATTGCTTACGATACACGGTCCCCCCTAATATTGATCCATGGCACAAACACAGCCCAGCGGTACGTCGATGACATACTTCAGTCACATGTGATGCCACTCATGGCAGGGCTCCCAGGAGCCATTTTTCGACAAGACAATGCTCGGCCACACACAGCAAGGATGTCACAAGACTACCTCCGCCACATTACCACCCTTCCCTGGCCTGCTAGATCCCCAGATTTGTCACCAATCGAGCATATCCGGGATCATTTGGGACGGCAAGTTGGACACCCTACGAGTTTGGTCGAACTAGAGGCGCGTTTACAGCAACTGTGGAACGAGATGTCTCAGGACATCATACGGAATTTGTATGCCTCAATGCCCCGTCGTATCGCATCGTGCATTCACGCTAGAGGGGTCCAACAGAGTACTAAAACTTCCGTTCATTTGTACTTTTTTCTGCAGTAAATGATCCTTTTTCTTTGATTTTCTAATCACCTACTTATATCAAAGTAGTATTTACACGTGTAAAATTTCGTTTCATTTTGACGACTTTTTCTTGGTGCGCAAATTTTTATGCCAATGAGTGTACATCGACTTGTATGTTAAAAAACATCGGCTCTAATACATCGATGGTAAATACATCGTTGTTTTTTTATAAAACATCAATGTTTTGAAAACATCAACATCGATGTCGCATCCCTATGTCATACCTGAATTGGCACCCCACTCTCCAAATTTCATCAACACGCCCAATGTGAGGATATTTGAGGTCACGACAGATTTAACGTGCACAAGCCACTTTCGTACACGAGGGTCGAAAGAAAATAACCATTTAAGTATTTCTGATTTTTGCAGGATCCGGGGATTCTTTCAACCAATAGATGAGTTGTTCAGTCATTACGCGAGTTGCGGGTTTTCATATTTATGACACTATTCAGAAATCTCGTGATACGAGGAGTGTTAGTAGTTGAATGCGTTCGATTTCCCCAAAGGCGAATCGGACCCCTAAAATTTGATCACGAGATCAAATGAGATTATATTAGACTTTGAAGGCATTTGTGAGTCTTCAATCTTTGGGAAGGTGAAATAGGTGAGATGATGTTCAAATCACAATACGCTTGAAGTGAAAGTTCTCCGTATGAAGTGTAGTTCATTCAATGATATATCATGTGAGATTCCTGCTTTTCACTGGGGCGTGATATTTCAAACTGTCCGGATCAGATACCGGAGAAACTCAAGACTAAAACATGTTATTACTTCGTAAATGTATACTACGCGAAGACAGTAATCACCGAATCCATTTTGAAATATTCTGACTACTATGCATGCATTTTCTTTCTGTACCTCCTTTAACGTAATTGTAACAGGTTTTGTAAATTATTTATTCGCATTTTCTTATATATGATACTATACATAAGTTTTATTTCCTTTTATACTACTGTGATCAAAAAGTACCCAGAATGTTGTCATAAAACTAAAGGTATCAATTTATTGGTCAAAATTTATTACATCTCCTAAGTAATCTCCTCCGACTTCAATGCACTTCTGCCAACGTTTTCCCTATCGTCAAAACATGCTTAAAAATAGTTTTTGTGAAACCCTTTCAGGGTTCGTACTGAACTTTCTTTCATTGCATCAATGGACTTAAAACGGTGACCACAAAGAGGGGGTTTCACCCGTTGAAATACGAAAAGTCTCATGTTGCCATATCAGGTGAATTCGGAGCAAAAATACAGAGAAAGCATCTCTTGGGACACTTCAACACGTTGTTGTTTTTGGAACAAATTGAAAGTATTTGGAACAATTCGAGAAACGACGCCGTCGCAAATTTAAATCATCCTTCAAAATTGCTTGACAGAAACCAAATGATATAGGAACTTGTTTAATAATGTCTCTTATTGTTAAACGACGATCACTAATCACCAATTCTCTGACCTGATTGACATGTTGATCATAAGTCGAAGGGGATTGTTTACGAGATTGCGAATCATCTACGACGGATTCTATACTTTCTTTAAACTTTTTATACCAATCAACTACTATTGTATTTGATAAACAGTCGCCTGTAAAAGCTTTTTGCAACATTTCAAATACGTATGTAGCAGAAATTCCATTGAGGAAACGAAATTCAATGCATGTTCTTTGCTCAATTACATTGGACATTTTGGAAAATCAGCCCCGAAGTGAAAATTATCTTCTGTTATTTACAACAAATTAATTTTAGACGATAAAACTAAACACATCTCTGATTGTTGCCACTATTAATAATGTACTATTTAATAATGTTTTGCAGACGATATCTACTATCTATGTTTTTTAAAGGAAGCATTCAGGATACGTTTTGATCACAGTAGTGTAATGAATTTAAAGCTGATAATTAGAACAGCACCACAATGGTAAGGAAAACTAGCACGGTTAGTCCTAAGGTACCCTGAAACCTTGGAAAATAAGAAAAATCCTAATTATGGAAGAACTTGGGGCACATCTTCCTTAGGAGTGCCCGGACATCCCAACCACGAGATACTCGAGTGATCTCCCTTTCATATTTACTCTAGCCTACCTTTCTGCGTTTTGTTTTTTCGTTCGCTTTCGTAAGTTGAAATTTCTTCATGCGCTTGGCGCACCTTATCTCAGTTTGGATATTCGCCACAAAACCTAAATCAACTGACCAACCAAATTTTGGAGATTGCATTTTACTGATAGGAATTTTTTTATAAATGAAGATAACTGAAAATAAAAGCATTATCACTTAAAACAATTTTTTGTTTAAATTTTATGCAAAAATATTTTCGTACTTTGAAATAAATACTAAAATGTTTTGTTTTCAAAATTTTTTCTATTTTTTTCAAGAATTTAGCAGATACATTACTATACGTGCAATTCAATTTGTTTACGTGTTATATTGTATTCGTATTGTCATGGTTAAGCTGGTATTATTTTAATTTAAATTATGTATAATTTGAGTTTTATAAATTTTTATCTGCTTTTATTACATATTTTCCAACAGTTAGGTTTAATTTCGTCATAGTTATCCTTTTTCATTCTTTTAAACTATAATGCTCTTAATAAAAAAATGAAATTTATTTTAGAGTTATATCATTAAGTTGTTAAATGTATTATGTAAATAAGGTTGAGGTCTTATGGTGCTAGAGCCATATTTAGCAAAGTTGCGCCAGACACAGAAGAGAGAAGCAAACTCAGGGAGGACTTGGACCTGATACACCTGATAGGAATCGAACCTGAGCTTCTTACAACTCGAAGGTTGCTAACGCAGAGAGCATACCCACTGAACCATGACGAAGAAATTACGCGTGAGAAAAAAATTCGAATTCCATGCGTGCAGGTTCAATACATTACATTTTAAGTCTCACCTTTAACAAATTCTGATACAATATTAGGAATTTTTTTGTGATAATTATTGTATTGTTATCATTGTCATTGCTATTGTTGTCATTGTTATTCTTGTCCTTGCTATTGTGCTTGTTCTTGTACTTGTCCTTGTCCTTGTCCTTGTTCTTGTCCTTGTTCTTGTTCTTGTACTTGTTCTTGTACTTGTCCTTGTTCTTGTCCTTGTTCTTGTACTTGTCCTTGTTCTTGTACTTGTCCTTGTTCTTGTACTTGTCCTTGTTCTTGTACTTGTCATTGTTCTTGTACTTGTCCTTGTTCTTGTCCTTGTACTTGTCCTTGTTCTTGTCCTTGTCCTTGTTCTTGTACTTGTCCTTGTTCTTGTACTTGTTCTTGTCCTTGTACTTGTTCTTGTACTTGTTCTTGTCCTTGTTCTTGTACTTGTCCTTGTTCTTGTACTTGTCCTTGTTCTTGTACTTGTCCTTGTTCTTGTCCTTGTTCTTGACCTTGTCCTTGTTCTTGTACTTGTCCTTGTTCTTGTCCTTGTTCTTGTTCTTGTCCTTGTCCTTGTTCTTGTCCTTGTCCTTGTTCTTGTCCTTGTACTTGTCCTTGTTCTTGTACTTGTCCTTGTTCTTGTACTTGTCCTTGTACTTGTACTTGTCCTTGTTCTTGTACTTGTCCTTGTTCTTGTACTTGTACTTGTCCTTGTTCTTGTTCTTGTACTTGTCCTTGTTCTTGTCCTTGTTCTTGTACTTGTCCTTGTTCTTGTCCTTGTTCTTGTATTTGTTCTTGTACTTGTCCTTGTTCTTGTCCTTGTTCTTGTATTTGTTCTTGTACTTGTTCTTGTACTTGTTCTTGTATTTGTTCTTGTACCTGTACTTGTCATTGTTCTTGGTATTATTGTTAATATTGTTATTGTTATTATTACAATTTAATCGGTTGTTTGAGAAACCTCATAAGTCAGGTGAGAACAATTTTTGGAAAATCGAGAAAAAACTGTTTCTGTGTTTTCTTTCTATAAAATGTATTATTATTTCTATATCCTCTATATTATTATTTCTAATAAAATGTATTGATTGGAGCTAAATACAATCTTTGTGCTCAATGGAGGTCTCAAAAGATAAATAGTTAAAATATTATGAACTTTTAAAGTCAGTTGATTTATGTGGTTTCTCAAATACATATACTTTTGGTAAAAAGTAATTGCATTCTAAACTGTATAAAATAAAAAGTACACTTAGTTCACCTTAAATATGCATTCTAAAACAAGTAGAAACATTAAATAAATATGAAACACAAATAAGATTATTTAGTTCTATGAATAAGAGTGGTAAAAATGGTGAAATAAAATTTATTCATCACAAGCGTGGTTCTCTGGCAACTGAAAATCAGATGTACCTGTAGAACACTGATGAACTATTTCTTTGTACACAGTGCTTTTTTTTAATGTTTTCTTCATTTGGGATGTATTTCATCAGTTAATTTATGTCTTCGATATTTTTTTGTTGATGGGGATTTTCCCATTTGGATATATTATTTCATTTGGGAGTGATAGAAGGAGCTTTTTATCGTTGTTAAACCGAAAAGTGTGGCTGCAAAACCCATCATTAAAAAGTTATTCGATTTCAACATCCTAATGTTTGAAAGAGTGTGAAAACTGCATAAACTGCGAGATTTTAAAACCGAATTTCTCATCCTTTGGAACTTTACGCCTATAAGTCACTTTTTTTCCCTCGAAATAGACAAAAAGTGACTTATGGGTTTCTCAAACAACCGATTCAATTATTATTATAATTACTATTATTATTATCATACCTTAAACTTAACTGTCATTGGTGCTGGATGGATTAAAACCAAACAAAATCAATAGATGTTTGAAACAAAGTCACACCCTTGATACAGAAAATAATTTAAAGATTAAATCAGATATTTATCTCATATCAAACATACAGTGAACCACAGCGTATAAGACCGTTTAAGTCTTTTCCACGAAATTAATGACTTTAAAACTTACTATGTAATTGTATTACCGCGAACATTCTTTCAAATTTTTAAGATGTTTTTTTTTTACCTAATTTGTCTTTTGAAATAAGGTTTATTAAGTTAAAATGTATTACGAACCCAGGGGGCTCTTTACATGACCCTTTCTTAGAAATGTTTTTAATATTGCAATAGCGCATTTAAAATTATTAAAAATAGTTTATAACACCCTTAGAAATCTTAATTATTAACAGAAATTGATTTTTCAGTTCATTAAATGTTCAATAAAATTTCATCTATAAATAGCGCACCGTCCTTTGCTACCACTTCTAACACCTTTTCAAACGCTCTCGGTATCCCTTTGAGTCTTCAAATCCCATTAAACCCTGCTAACTCCATCGATTTTTTCCCCCAAGACCATGCAATCTCCCCTCTAATTAGTATTCGACAACATGAACCCTTGTATATCCAAACGAACAACAAAAACCGAGCCGTCTACATATCTTGTCCTGATTCACAAATAAATGTTTACTTTACGCTAATTAGAGGGCCAAAAGCCCCGCGCCCAAAGTTCACTACAGAAAAAAAGAAAATTGAATTTTCATAAAATTATCGCTGGGTTCCGAGTGAGTGATTTAAGCGCGTTTCGATGGAGTTTCGGAGCAGTGAGGGGCGACAGCTCGTCTGAAATGTGATTGATTGTCTTCTCAATCGAACGACACGCACAATCAATCTTCAGTAGAGTGCTGAGGAAAATGACTGTTCTCGACGCTCCACCACATTAACACGCTTGCTGGAAGAAACCCTGCTACGTATGGGTTTAAATCTCTTTTCATACAACACCGGCGAAAAAAAGAGGTTCATTCTTATCTGGAGATCGGAGAGGTACAAAGTGTAACGGTAATTTTTCTTTGTGGTGTGTAACTTATGACGTAAGTATCAAGAGTCATTTATACTGTTGCGTGTTTATAACGGGTTAAGTTTTTTCTTCCGAGGGGCGATTTCTGCGATGGAATTTAGCAAACCTTTTTATTTTCAAGCGTTTGTGAAGGGACGTGTGTTGAAAACTACCATGAATTATTTAAATTAATCGCTTACTCGAGTTATCGATGAATGAAAATGTAATGGAGTTATTTAATTTTTAGGAGGAATATTCCATGAGCATACTTGGGCTAATCTTAATGTTATGTCGCGGGAAATAACAATAAAACTTCTTGATTTTGAACTAGAATAACAATTTCCTTAATGTATTTTATGCATAAAATTTATTGCTTGTGAGTTATATATATTGTAATTTTACTATTCATACAAATTTGAACCATGCTTATGAAAAATCCACACCTTAAAACGGCAGTTGTTTATATTTTAAACTTAAACATCTTTTTTTGTTGTTGCAGCTCTTGAATGCTAATTTATGTTAAATGTTTTGCGCACAGTGTCAAATTATTGGAATACCTGTTTGAATAGTATCAACGCCTGGCATTTTAATTTGTGCTTAGACTTCAATACGGTCGGTGGGTCATCCACTGTCATTTTTTGCTATACGAAGGCTAAATAGACCGGGACCTACGGATTAAATTAGGAGTTCGATAAAATGAAGGAGACTTTTGATATTTGTTCCTTGCTTGGGTTTCTTTTACAGTTGAACTTAGTTTTCTGGTTTTTTTTTAAATCTCTGGCTTCCTAAAAACCCATTTGTATTTTAAGCCTTTGAGGATCATACATGTATTATCCACCATGCAAACTGCAGTTTTTCCTACATGATATCTAAACAGTGTCTGACGTTTTGACCAATATAATCCTTCCAAGGATTCTTTCAACAAATAGATGTTGCTAGGTAGCCATCATGTGTATTGTGGGGTGAAAGCAATAGTTTACAACTCGAAAACTAGTACGTGATGCTTCAGAAGGTTAGCAAGCATTACTTCTGTCTGCAACTAGAAAAGAACATGTACATTTTTTCAGTCACAAATTTAAAAAATGTGACGACTCTGAGCGTTTTGAAGTCTTTCGGTCAGTTTCGTCATTGACATCTGTTTTAGGAGCAATTTTTATGTTCATGTATTTCTAAAAAGCAATTGATAAATTTGTTTTCCATTACCAATGTAAAACTGTATGCATGTCTGCGCTCTAAATCAGCCCTCCGAGCTATGTACAAAACAATCTGGAAGGGGTTCATACATTGTAAGCCGATTCTAATTAATTTAATAATAATTTTTAAAGGTATTATAGGGTTTAAAGAAGAGTAAAAATACAGATTTCCCTCAAAAATATCAACTTAAGATTTACACTCATCCACTAAAGTTGAGGGCTACGATCATGCGAATTTTATTATTTGCTATTTAAGTGATCGAATTTATGCAGTGTCTATGTTTATGTGTGTGTCTATGGTTATCTGTATGCAGTTTTCCTCTAAACACTGTACGAGGTCTAACCTCGTACAGTGTTTAGAGGAAACTGGGTAGCAGCTTAGCAGATCGTCCTCGTAGAGGCAGAATGAAGTATCGCAATTCGAGGCTGTCCTACAGATTCAACGTGAAGTTAGAAACACGGGTATACACAAAACAAGTGTGCCCCGCATCGTGCATAACGTTTTAAATTTGTACCCGTACAAACCTCAACTGAAACCAAATGATGTTGTGAAGAGGGAAGAATTCCTACAGTGGGATCTCGAAAAGGATTGGGAAAGATCTAGAGTGACTTTTTACCATCTTTTGGACAGATGAAGCCTCTTTTCCTAACACGAGACAATTAATACGGATAACTGTAGAATTTGGGCGAAGGAAAATCCACATGCATATATACACAAAAGCTGGTAGATGCACCGCGACTCACTGTATGATGCTGCTTCACTGCAACCGTCGTTATTGGACCTTTTTTCTTTGAAGCGCCTCATGAAATAAGTCGATGGAGGACCTTCACACTAAATGGACATTGTTACCTGATAATGTTTTATGATTACGATGTGGGCCATTCCTGCTTGCATAGAATCTTCCAAACAGAATCACATTCATGCAAGGTGAGAATACATATAGCATATCATGTGAAGCAATTTTTGATTAACACGTCTCATCAAGTATAATTCCGCGGTCTCCGGATTTGACACTTGTTTTTTGGATACGGCTGCTTAAAGTCTCGAGTGTACACTAAGAACCCACCATCCTTGGCTTGTATTTGGTTGAGGTGGTGGACATATTGAACAACTCATATTGTAAGATGTTAACATATTCAAATTACTAAATGCCGCACCATCTTAACTAATTAATTCCATGTTGTCATGGTTAAGTGATTGCAACAATGTTATTTATTGGTGAACTAATAGAACAAATTTTTTCTTTTATGGTGCAAAATTCAATTTTAAGGCCAGCCTTTTGGTGCAAACCACATTCCAATTCGCCCATTTGTCGATTTTATATAATTTTTTGAAAAGTACAAATTTGTGGGACACCCTATATATTTCTGCATAATATTTTTTTTAGGTATTAATTTTGACAATAAGCTGGTTTTAGCCTTTATAGCGCTGATAAATGCAGGTGTATAATGAACAATTTTCAAATGTTCAAAAGTAATTCTTCTAAATTAGAGCGTACGTAAGAAAATTATGGTGCATAAAATAGAAAACTAGAATAGGAGTAAATTGATTTTTCGTCATCATTGTCCTGCCTGAAAGGAGAGTTAAGTATTCGCGGTGTATTAAAAAAAATATTAAAGTAAATTTAATATGTATATTTATCAAAACTATCTAGTATTGTTAATTAAAAATATGATTTTAGTTAAATTAGTTAAAACTTCTCTTATCAACAAAGGGAAGTCTCTTATCAACAAGTTAACAACAAAGGGAAGTCAGACATTGTTCGCGTATATTTCTAAGTACCTAATTTTATGACTGAATATGATATTGATTCAGGAAACAAATGGGCTAAAGTATTTTAATAGCAATAGGATTAGATTTTAACAATCGGATCCCAAAATTTTAGTTATAAGATGTCCGCATCAATATGGAGGAGTTACATTTAATTTAATTTGTTTTTAGATTTCTTTCTCATCTCATTAGCCTTTGAACGAAACATTCAACCGGTCTTGGGAAAAATTTAGAGAGTAATCATTACTATTAATAGCAGAAAAGCGTTTCTGTACTATTGAAAATTAAGATTTCTCAGCATAAAAAAATATTTTTCTCGTTCTTTTTGACAGAAAGTAAAAGGAGTGATACGATTGGTTTATACAATCTTCATTGATTAAGATCAAAAGAAGACGCTATGGAGATTATTTTCTTTTTCTCGGAGGCCACAAGTCTCATTTTCTCATCAATGACACCATAATTAAGCCCCTTGTGAGGCCTTCAATGTCCTTTAACGAGTAAGGCATTCACTGTTGGAGAAGGGAAAAAAACAACGCCTTATTACCAGGTTTTTTAAGGAAAAATCAATGCCTCGTGCTTAAAAGTAATATGATTTAAAAAGTTTTAAAAGTGAGCGGAAGATTTGTAGCATTGAGCGTGTAAGCGGTTAAAAGCGAAGAATTAGTGGAAATAAGATAATTAGAGTATACTCGAATTATTTTTATGCGTGGTTTATAATCCCGTACCTCAGGCTCTAACGGCCAGTGTTCCTTGTTAGGCAGAATTTTCTATTCAGTATCCGATTAAATAATTTTTCTACTCATTAATTAAAAGATTTATTTTAGGCATAGTTTGTGTTTTTATAATAAACTACAATTACGAATTGATTTAAGGAAGGGATTCTGTTTTTGTTTTTTGAAAATTCTGATACATATATCCTATCTCCCTATTAAAAAAATGTATCTTTAATTTATGCATTAATTATTTCAGACTGAAGAAGCGTTAAATGAACCTTAACTATTCGTAAAAAAATAGAGGCTTGCACGATGGTATAGGTTGTACGTTACGAAGTGAATGCGTATGGGAAAGAAATATTTTATTTACATTGAGAGGCTTGGCTTTAGTGTTTTAGATAAATATTCTTCTGATTCAATGGAACAGGTAATTTACTTTAACTTAAAGTGAGAAAGAAATTTTCTTTTTATACTATTTACATTGGTTTAAGAGATTAGTGAAATTATCCCTCAACGGTAAATCTGGTCCAATAAAAACTTCAAAATACTTTATATTAGGGTTTCAGAAAAATATTAATTGCTTTAGAAATACCCTATATGGACAAAAGTATTTGGACACTACAGAAATTCGGAGGAGGATCCTTCTTAGTGTGGGGTTGTTTTTCCCGCTTAGGACTTGGCCCATTGCTTTATGTACCTGGTACCATGAACCCTGACGTGTACCTCGACGTTCTGAATAATTCGGGCCTTGCCTACACTATGGAAATACTACGGAGATAATGGTTGTTTCTTTCAACAGGATCGAGCTCCATGTCATACTGCAAAACGTGTGCAGGACTGGCTTCCTGAAAATCAGGTGAATATGTTTGAATGGCCAACACATGTCCCAATCTCAATTCGATCGAGCACTTGTAGGACAAACTGGAGTGACGAGTACGACACCACCACGTACGCCCATCTTCACAACAATCTCTGCTCACAGTCTTGCAAGAGGCATATCGAGCTATTCCTGCCCAGACTTACAGAGAACGTGTGGAAAGTATGCCTTGACGTGTTGAAGCTGCAATACAAGCAAAAAGATGGCTTTCCCGATACTAAATAGAATAACAAAGTACTTTTTCTGAAAAACATGCAGTCTCTAAATACGTTTTTCCACACATACAGGGTGGTCCCGAATTCATGGTACAAACTTTAATGGTAGGTACAGGACATTGTAACAATGATTTATTGTATAGGAATGTATAGTCGCAAGTGACGCGGTGAGGCGAAAACAGGGGAAATAACGGCCGAAAGGAAAAACAAAGATTTTATTGAAAGCGTTGTTGACAAGTGTCATGTTTACAGTAATTGTTCAAAATTGCGTCCACCAGTATCGATACATGTTTGACAGCGTCGGTGGAGCGATTGGCGTACACGTTCAAAGATGCCTGGTATTTCACGCACACCTGCAGCAGCTACAGATAAGCGAGCGACGAGATCCTCATCTGAGTCAACTGGAGTCTCATAAACAAGATGCTTTAGATGTCCCCATAAAAAGTAATCGAGGCTCGATAAATCGGGAGATCGGGGTGGCCAAGGGACTGGTCCACCACGCCCAATCCATCGAGTACCAAACGTGGCATTCAGGTAATTCCGTACATCAATGCTGAAGTGTGCTGGCGCCCCATCGTGCTGAAACCACATGCGGTTACGAATGGCGATCGGAACATCATGCAGCAGTTGTGGTAACACTTCTTTCAGAAAAATAAGATAGCTTCCGCCAGTGAGCCGCGTGGGTAGTAAGTATGGGCCAATCAAAAAGTCGTTCACAATACCAGCCCACACATTAATACTGAAACGTTGTTGAAACGCATGTCGACGCGTTGCATGTGGATTATCGGTTGCCCACACATGGGAATTGTGCGCATTAAAGACACCCTCGCGTGAAAATGTCGCTTCATCTGTAAATAGCACATAATCTACGAAATCCGGCTGCAACGCACATTGCTGCATCACCCACAGGCAGAAGTTCACGCGGCGAGGATAATCTGCCGGATTCAATGCTTGTACTTTCTGAAAATGGAAGGGGTGTAAGCGATTTTCGTTTAACACTCTGCATACAGTCTGATGACTCACACCTACGTCACGCGCAACAGTTCTTGTGCTTGACTCGGGTCTATCAGCCACAATGTTCAAGATGCTTTCTTCCAGCCTTGGAGTGCGTACAGCTCTTACTCGACCAGCGCCATGTCTGTTGACGTCGAACGCACCTGTTTCACAAAGTTGACGATGTAACTGTTGAAAAATTCTATGATCCGGCATTCGTCGATCAGGATACTCCGCGCGATACATTCGTAACGCAGCTCTGCCGTTACCATTTGCACGGCCGTACATGTAATGCATGTCTGCTTTTTCTGCATACGTAAAGTCACCCATCGTCTACGGCAGCACAATTGTGAATGGCGCTTTTCCCTACTGCGATGCATCATGTTCAACAGCGGCTAGACATCTACTGCCCTCTACCGGCAATGATACCAACCGATCACTCCATTTCTCTTTCCTTTTATTTCCCAGGTTTACGCCTCATCGCGTCACTTGCGACTATACATTCCTATACAATAAATCATTGTTACAATGTCCTGTACCTACCATTAAAGTTTGTACCATGAATTCGGGACCACCCTGTATAGAGTATGCTCTCTTTAGATAAGTATATTAATCATAAGAAACTTCAGACATCTGCTTGCATAGGTAATATAAATATATTGTTTTGTGTGTAGTATTTATGTCATGTTTAAAATGTAAGATACTACTGTGATCAAAAAGAAGTACTCAGAATGCTGTCGTCACAAGACAAAATGTATCAATTCATTGTTCAAAATGTATTACATCTACTTCAAAGTAATCTCCTCCAACATCATGCACCTGAACCAACGTTTTTTCTAAACCACAAAACATGCCTTAAAGTCGTTTTCGTGAAACCCCCTTCAGGGTTTGTATCAAATTTACTTTTATTGCATCAATGGACTCAAAAGGGTGAACATGGAGAGGGAGTTTCACACGTGGAAATTAGAAAATTCACACTGTGCCATATCATGTGAATAAGGAACATGTAGGGCCGTAATTGTAGAAAGCTTTGTCAAAAAATCTCGAATAATAATGGCATTGGGAGAAGGTTCATTATCGTGATGCAAAACCCATATTATCTTGTACAATTCAGGTCGTTTCAACTTGTCGTTATGAAAAATGATATAGGAACATGTTCAATAATGTCTCTTATTGTTAAACGACGATCACTAAGCACCAATTCTCTGACCTGATTGACATGTTGATCATTAGTCGAAGTGGATCATCTACCAGATCGCGAATCATCTTCGACGGATTTTCTACCGTCTTTAAACTTTTTATACCAATCAACTACTATTGTATTTGATAAACAGTCGTCTGTAATAGCTTTTTGCACCATTTCAAATGTGTTTGTAGCAGATATTCCTTTGCAGAAAAAAAATTTAATGCATGTCCTTTGCTCAATTACATTCGACATTTTAGAAAATCGACGAAGTGAAAATTCTTCTCTTTTTAAAAACAAATTTATTTTCAGATGATAAATTAAATAAATCTCTGATTGTTGCCACGTGTTTATATAAGTCCTAAAAATATTTTATAAAAGTTTGCAGACAATATATACTAAATATGTATTTTAAAGGAAGCATTCCGAATATTTTTTGATCATAGTAGTATGCTTGGAGTCATGTACAATATTTAGAAAAATTAGTATGAAAATTTGGAAAGTTTAATTTATCTGTTTAAGTTAATTAAAACCTTCAAATTAGACACTTACAAGTTATATATCAATGCATTGACCTAATTAAAATAAAAGACTACCCTACATATGAATTAGAGTAATAGGATTTCATTATCCCGTCGGAATCTTTTAAATAGGTGTAAATTTCTATGGTTCTTTTTGTGTGTATAATATTTGATATGAAGTTTTCTTTAAGAAATTATCCATAAGGATTTGGACATTACTCCAAATTTTTAAGTTAAAGTAACAATTTAATGAATATGCATGACGTTTAGTTCAATAAAACGTTCCCCGAGAGAAATTATAAAATGTTGCGCATTTCATTGAATAAATTCATTATTATGATTCAAGTGAATAAAGAAAACATTTTATAAATGTATTGAATCCATTTCATTTTAGAATTTTCATTACTGAGCATATATTGCATAAAAATATGAAAAGTGGCCTAAATGTCAAAAATGAAAAGCGAAAAATCTCTTCTTATTTTATACTATTATTAAAAAATATATAATGACGTTTACAAGTTGTTTTTTAGGATAGATGATATCTAATACTGAACTTCATGGTGACTAGCATGTAAATTTGGTTAATAATTAAGAAAAAACACCTTTGAATCCGACTTGTGTATCGTATAAATATTTCATTATCTAATTATTGGGTTCAATACATTTCAATAATAACAAAAAATCTCAACACATTCATTGATGTTGAAATTTTCTAAAATAAATTTATTTCTTTAGTAATTTATTTTAGTTATCAGTTAGAATATTAAACTTAAAAATGAATAATACATGCAACTTTTCGAATTACTTTTCTATTCCTGTTTCATCAGGCGAATTATGAAGATACTTCGTAGGATTTTTACACTATCAGTTTCTTTATGATTTTATCTTTCTTATACATAGATCAACAATTTATAATGCTCCAGAGAATATTATCTTATAGTTACCCACTTTCATAGATACGTTTATTACGTTTCCAAAAGATTAAAAAAAACCCATTTCGAATCTTAAACTAATACTACATATCTTAATGGAATGCTCTGAAATATATTCCACGTTCCTAAATACTAATTCTCAGATGCATTAGTGATTTGCAGAAAGCTTGTTCGTGCTTAGAGGCTAATAGGTGTCGACACATTGGTGAGCCTATTTCATATTCCAAATGTATTTAAATCACTTTATGTGTCAACCGTCGCAGTCTTCCCATTAACCATGAAATAGAAAAGAATTCAACTAATGGTAGCTCGCGAATAATTCTTTTCAAGCAGTCTTCAGGACGAATATGCACTCGGATAGCACTTTGTTGAATCCTATTTATTATTCTTCGATGTTGTTGCCAGGGTCTATGCCATCTCAGAATCTTTTCCTTACTTTTGTTTCTAGAGTAGCAACGTTGAATGGATGGTAAATCACGTAACTCAGGGTCTCAAGAGAAATTTCTAAGTATGTGCTTTTACCGATCGTTTTGCAAAATTGTGCATTCGTCTGAGAATAAAATGCATTCGATGTTGCAACTTCCCGAAGCCGTTGTTCGATTGGGGAGAAACGCGGCAGGTGGGATGTGCATGGCAAGGTAAAGAAATGGTCACAGTGTAATCTAGAGGACTCTATTATTGCAGAATTGCACCAGAGAGGACATAAATGAATAAATTGTAAAGTCCTCTCTAGTGCCGATATTTTCATGAAGTCAAATGGAGTCCTTTTGCTACCTTGAATTAAATTATGCAAATTATTCTGCAGTTGCTGTTCCAGATCCTTTATATTTCTTGTGTGTGTACAATTGACGAACTAATAAATCCTCCCAGACATGTTCAAAAGGAGATAGATCTGAGGATCTCTCTGGAGCCGTGGTAGACCGCTTGGAACTTGGAAGAGCAGCAGATTAGCAATCTTAGGGTTGTGGGATCGAAACTCAATCCAACCAAAGGCCATCGTGTACATGGACATTTTAAATATGTCGTGACATCACGTTGGCATGGTATGGGAGATTGGAAACTGGAGCCAGCTTAGGTATGACCTTCTCATATGACCATGGTTCAAAACTACGAGGTGTCGTTTTCGTATTTTTCCCTTCGGGATTGAAAGGGGGTCGTGACCCCAGGATGCTTAAGCGATCTTTTTGTACTTATCTCCAGCCTTTCCTTGCACAATTATTTAACATTGTCTGTCTTGTGTTTGACGAAGCTTGGACAAATATGGTCCTTGTGCCCCAAATCCCAAGATCAACCAACCTTTCGGGATTGAAAGGGGGTCGTGACCCCAGGATGCCTAAGCGATCTTTATGTACTTATCTCCAGCCTTTCCTTCCACAATTATTTAACATTGTTTGTCTTGTGTTTGGCGCAGCTTGGCCAAATATAGTCCTTGTGCCCCAAATCCCAAGATCAACCAACCATTCGGGATTAATCCCGGACCCTCGTCAATAACCTGTTGTGTTTCTCCAGTGAGATATTAATTCAGATGCCTCCCTACCTACCTGGAGATCATCTCTCTGGCCAAGGAGGGATTTTAGCACTGTGGAGGCAATCTTGGGAGAAACGAATTGTGTTTGGCTGGATGTTATGGTACCAAAAACAAGTTGCAGGACCTGCTGGAAGTTTCGCTGCATGCCAAACGATCTCTTAACGTTACTAAAGAGGACAGTCTGTCATAAGTGATGGCTCCTCACACCATTACACTAGGAGTTACATCAGTGTGCTACTTTACAGTCAATTGAGGATAGTACCCTTGACTTTGTATCTGCCATGTTCTGTAGTCATTATCACTTTTCTGTCGAGCGAAACATTTACTTGGCGGAAAAAGTATTGACTGGAGCAGCTTGAACCGAAACGATCCTCGTGTCATGCTAAAACCAACCAACACAGGAGTGAATCTATGGGGTGTTAAAACCCTTCCTTGGCCTGATAGATCTCCAGATCTGTCTCTCATTGAGGTCTGGAATGTGCCAGGCCGTCAATTGCCACATCCGAATTTAAGGGGTCTCGAACAGCCTGTTTCAAATGTTTGTTATAATTTGATACAAGATAGCATAAGAACTCTATACAACTTCATGCTACGTCACAAGTACTCCCGCCTGAGGTGATTTTACAACGTACAAACTTATGCCCTTTCTGATGTAGTTCTACAATAACAAATAATCCTATAATTTACACTGTTATTATTTCGTAATCTCTTCATATACATCAGCTATGCTAAGTTTCATTTCGATCGAACGCTGTCTTCGGGAAGTTTCGAATTTTTGATAGAGTGTATTTAAATGCACTTAATAGGATTTTGAATAGGTAGATAGTGGTTAAATTAACGTCGCACTGGAGCAACACAACTGGCTATTGGTGAAAGAAACCGACAAGAAAGATCCTAGAACAACACCGCGTAATTTTGAACCACGGTCAAATGACGAGGTCAGCACCTGAGCTGGAATCCCATTCTTCTAAGTCCACACCGCGCTAATGTGAGAACATTTGTGGGTACGACAGATTTAACGTGCATTAGCCCCCGTGTACACAACGTTGGATCTAGTTTCGAACTCGCTTACCGATTTTGCATAGGATGATCCGAAATAGATATTTTAGTATTTTTTAATCAACGTCACACCGGAGCAACACAATGGGCTATTGGTGACGGTCCGGGATCAAAACCCCATGGGAAAGATCCGAGGACAGCACTACGTAATTTGAACCACCGTGAGATGACGATGATTCGAATCCGAAATTCTATTTCATATTTAATTATAAATATTTAAAAATATGATCATATTAGCACTTATTGACTTATATGGTCATATAACTGCTACTACATGGTGCAACATTGATATTCAATATTCATTAGTCACAGGTATAAGGTAAGATATACTACAGATGTAGTGTAGTAGTACAACAGAATCAGGCAAAAGTAAAGTATTATAACAGAACTGTACAAAGAATAAATAATGATAATTATAGCAATTATAATACTGTGTCTTTCAGAAATTTTAAGGTTCTAGATATTTTCGTTTATAAGGCTGTTTTAAAATTTATTTCGTATCTTTCCCATGGTTCAAAATTACGAGATGCCGTCCTCGGATTTTTCCCTTCGGGATTAATCCTGTTGTGTTGCTCCAGTGTGACGTGTATTCAACTACCTTAAATATTTACTCATAATTACCCACAGATTACTCCCCTTACATTACAGCGAAAAATGAACCTAAGTACAGTACACGCAACAGAATCTATATAAATAAGAATGGAGTGTTTGTTTGTACATTCAATATTTTCGACCCATTTCAAGTTTTCTATCCGTTTTGGACCCTTCTGATGGCGAATCCGTCTTTTTCTCGTTTGGTGTCTGTCTGTCTGTCTGTCTGTATGTATGTTGTGCCCTATACACGTCCACGCGGTTTAAGATATTTTCATGAAAATTTGCATACAGTGAGTACTTATCTTCATTTAGTGAGTGGCATTGGTTGCGAAAGTCTGTTTGTCCGTCTTTCTGTTCTATGCTCGATTTTGTGTTTGTGTAGACATCACATGAATTGTATTCCAGATATTTGATTGCATTGTATTTTATTTTATACATTATCTATTAGTTTAGTGAATGCAATATTAAACATTTCTTTATTGTTATATTTAGTTGAGTTTCATGCTAAAACACCTGAGTAAATATACTTAAATCAACCATAATTTGGTAGTTTGGGAAAAATTGGAATGTCTATTGAATATTACGATTACTTCGATTGCTTTACCAGTACTGCTGAAAAAGTAATTATTCTTCAAAATTTTTTTTTTTTTTTATGGAATTTCATCTCTGATACTTCATTTATTTCGAGTCTTATTTTTATTCTTTGCGCAATGAAAACGATTTAAGAATATTTGGGACAGACGATATTTTTCAATGAAACGAGAATGAACAAGATCGCGCGAGCAGTGATATTCTTTTTGGTTCTTTCGCTCTGAATTAATTTCACATTTCTAAATTTTGTACACTTTTAGTTGTAAGTTGTGGCAACTGTGCGAGATCAAGAGATAAAATTGAATCACAAATTAATATCTTCAGAACAATTTTTGGCGACATCTTTTATTTTGTTTTACTTCGCTGTTTCCTGTTTTAAATATTTATTATTTTAATAAATGTGTTTTCCTTCTCATCACACGCAACAGCACCACAAATTATTAGACTTAAAAATGTTAGGTAAGTCAGTATAAATTTTCAGTAAATTTTAAGTATAGTTATGCCATTATTTAAAGAATAATGCCGTTATTTAAAGAATAATGCCGTTATTTAAAGAATAATGCCGTTATTTATAGAATAATGCCGTTATTTATAGAATAATGCCGTTATTTAAAGAATAATGCCGTTATTTAAAGAATAATGCCTTTATTGAAAGAATAATAATGTTTATTAATCCAAACTGGAACTTTTTCAAACATTAAAAAATTCGTTGTAATAATGACAGGAGAAGATTGCAAAATTTCACAATGTCGCATACCGGAGGCAAGAGTGCCACAAGTAAAATAATATTGTTTTGTTGACTATGAGTGCGAAAGCACTCGCCGTAAATCGTAATTTTAATTAATTGAGTTGAACATGAAAAGAACTTAAGAAAGGGAATTCCAAATCTTCCTATAAATCGTCTTTTATAGTAGTAACCTTAGTATCACCTTTCGTCATTTTGTAGCTTTGTCATACAGCAATTGTGCGATGTATGTGAAATGCATTACATGAATGGATATGCATGTGTAGGATTTGCGTCCAAAGTAAGTTGTAAAAAATATAAAGATGGCGAAAGATGTTAAAATAAATTTTTATTCTACAAAAAACGTAAGTCATTATATATTTTGATTATCTCTTCAATCTAGAGTAAACCAATTCAAACCGAGTAAGGTCGGGTATTTTGCTAGTAATCTATATAAATAAGAATGGAGTGTTTGTTTATACATTGAACATTTTCGACCCATTTCAAGTTTTCTATCCGTTTTGGACTCTTCTGATGCCAAATCCACCTCTTGCGCGTTTGGTGTCTGTCTGTCTTGTATGTGCTCTATACACGTCCACACGGTTTAATATATTTTCATGGAAATTTGCATACAATGAGTACTTATCTTCATTTAGTGAGTGAAAGTGGTTACGAAAGTCTAGCTGTCCGTCTTTCTGTTCTATGTTCGATTTTGTGGTTGTGTGTTTGTGGAAGCATCGCATGAATTTTATTCTAGATATTGGATTAAAATGTGTTTTATTTTATGCATTATCTAATAGTTTAATAAATGCAATAGTAAACATTTCTTTACTATTATATTTAGATGGGTTTCATGCTAAAACACCTAAGTATACTTATTAACCATAATTTGGTAGTTTTGGGAAAAATTGGAACGTATATTGAGTATTACGATTACCTTGATTTGCTTTACCAGTACTGCTGAAAAATCAATCATTTTTTCAATTTTTTTTTTAATGGAATTTTAGTTTTGATACTGTATTTATTTCGAGTCTTATTTTTGTTCTTTGAGCAATGTAAGCGATATCCGAATATTTGGGACAGACGATATTTTTCAACGAACGGGAATAAAGCGGAAACTCGTGTTTCTTTCGCTCTGAATTAATTTCGCATTTTTAAATTTTGTGCACTTTTTAGTTGTAAGTTGTGGCAACTGCGAGATCAAGATATAAAAAGGAATTACAAATTAATATCTTTAGAACAACCTTTTCCCGACACCTTTTATTTGTTTCATTTCGCTGTTTTCTTCTGTTTCCTGTTTTAAATATTTATTATTTTAATAAATTGTGTTTCTCTTTCATCACACGCAACACCACCACAAAGTACTCAACTTAAAGTGGCAGGTAAGTCAGAATAAAGAAAATTTTTATTAATTGAGTTGAACATGAAAGAACATAAGAAAGGGAATTATAAATTCCCCTCAAAATCGTATTTTGTAGTAGTAACCTTAATGTCACCTTTCGTCATTTTGTAGCTTTGTAATACAGCAAGGGTGCGATGTATGGATGTCAACAACTAAGTTTTCTAACGTTAAAATTATAAAATTATTCCTGTCTTTATTCTGGGAAAACATGGCACCCCTTTCAGTCATCACACAATAATTTTATTTTAAAATTTCAGATTTCGTATTTTAAATTATGCAGTTGCTTAATGTCATATTTTGTTTAATGCTTCTCAGTGTAAAGTGAAATACGATTATACATAAAATGCCATATTCATACTACATTTTCATATTTCATATATGTATAAATTGCATACGTTATAATTTTGTTGTTTATGCACGGATTTGGAAGTCTTTTTCTAAAAGACATATTGGTGCAGTTAGTTTATAGGATATCCTCGAAAAGGATAATTTAAACAGTAGTAATAATATAACAACTGTATTATAGTCCATTAAGTCTACTGAAAATATCATTTCGGGTGAATTTTAAGTTATAGTCCTCCCCTCAAAAAGTTTATCGAGCTTTTTAAAATTTTAGCTTCATTACTTGAATTCTAATGACCATTTTAATTTCCTTCTATTATTGTCATAATTCAATTCATTGCAATATGATATTTAATTTTTACACTTAATTAGTTTCACATTTTAATTTTAGTTATTAAGATGTTTTCATTTGTGGTATTGTTTGATAAATTTTTTGTCTGCAATATTAAATGTTAAGCAAGCGTCGCTATTCTTAATTACTCTGAGGAATGTATTTTCTGAATAATTTTAATTACTGATATTGAATACAAAAATGTATGCTTTATAGTTAAAAAATGTAAGTTTGTTTCAGATCTTAAACTTTTCGAATTGCATAGCTTAGAATCTATTAGTGGATAAATGGAAACATTTCGAAATTAGAATATTATATTCTGGAAAATAAATTTATCTTTGCTTACAGAGGTTTGTTTTCATTTGAAAATGTCGACTACATTTCGACCAATCAAGTTCTGGAAACTTATCAACTATACATGAATTGAGAAACTTCAGAAAAAGTGGTGAAATCTTGTGAATCGATGTTTATCCAGACGTGTTAAGAAAAAATTAGCACCATGAATGCAAGGTCTGTTGAAGGTAGTATTGCATGAAAATGTTAAAACTTCACTATTTTAATCGGTTTGCACCGTTGAATCAATTATCCTTATCAATATGCCGATGAGAACTGTGCAAACAAAGGATACTTCAATTACTACGTAACTCAATCTCTGTTAGTTTGAGGAAAACAGTAATTTATTTAAGTTATGGAATACTTACATTGAAATTACATCAAAGCAATTAAAGCTAACATTAAACCAGACGTCTCATTAGCACTTACAGGAGCATATTGCGCATGAAATCGCTGGAAAATGTCTAGTAAATGTTTCTGGATTTAATATAGAGTGAGCTGAAACACTTTCCCCAAAGTTTCTGGTTAAAAACAAAAAATAAATAACTAATGCAAACGCGCAACTTTGTGTGACTAAGAATATTAATTAAGAGTTAAGAGCTAAGAATATTAATTTAAATTTAAAATGAAACTAAATTTGTGCGATCTGCAACTCTTATTAATTGCATTACATTTTCAAAGAAATCCGATTTGGTAGGATGCAAAATTTGGTAATGAGTTTTCAAATAACTTTATCACCAATCAAAATATTCCAGCGTATTTTGTATCGAACTATTTTATTTTAATACAATACCCGTGTTTAGTCAAAGTAATGTGGATCGAGGGTGCTTCGGATAACCAGAAAAAACTTGGATAATACGGATATAGAAACACAAAACCACCTTAACGAAATTCAGAAAAAACTTACTGTACATGCTACTACAACTGAAAGATTCATAAAGCAAGGAAACTTGGTATCAAACTCGACTTGGGATAACCCGGACACTCGGAGCTCAGATAATCAAGGCTCTAAAGGAATTATTTTAAATAACTTATTTATTTTACTCCTTCACTATTAACTTGGAAGCACTTTTTCTCAATCATTGAGTTAAACTAGCGAAATCAAGCAATAGGCCTACCAATTGATGGTTAGCAAAAATACATATATGCAGATTGTAGCGTGCTAGTGTACTAGTCTTATCAGAAAAGAAACTATCCGATATCGGAACATCCAAAGCGTTTAATTTTTTCTCTCCAAAATCTATTGCAAAGAGCTTTGTCATAGGCTGTAGTCAATACGACATGACAGCTACTTGTCTGGAAGGTGCACATAGGCTCTAAAAGTAGGATTAGAAAGAAAGAAATAAAAAGCGCATCCATATCTATTCCATGTTTTCTGGTGAAAGCTGAAGAGCAAAATAATGCGTCTTGAATAAAAGATAGACCTCTACTCGACTTGTTCGCCTTAGGTATGGGTTACGAAAAATGAAACTGAGTCAGTTGCCAGGTTTTCAAAAGTGGTTTCGTTCGACGGGGATATTCAGAACTGTGCAAATTTATTTCTATATAAAAGGAATCGCTTGATTCGCCATCGACCGTAATAAATGACCTGGTATTAATGCAATGGAACTTGATATTGCGTGAATATATATATCAACTGGTTATTTTTCCCTCTTAAAGTAATAGGATAATGTCTACTATTGGTTAAGTTTCGATGTGATTGATACGAAAACTAGAGTCAAGATCTTTTTTTTATGACAGTCCTCACTACTAAAAATGATCTTCATGGGAAAATCGATTTTCTTGGATAAACCTATATTTAAATTAATAATATGCGGAACAACCGGTCTGGTGGTTAGGGTGTTAGCCTCTAGATAGGAAGGTTCCTAGTTCAATCCAGGTCAATGTATGGATGTGTGTAAGCGTATGATGTAGAGGCGGCTGGTGCTCTTTAAATCTGTAGTGGCCGAAAGTCCTCACGTCGGGTTGGTGTGGAAGTTTGGAGAGGGGTGCAAGCTCAGGTGTTGCCTCGTCATCTGATCGTGGCTCAAAATTACTTTGTGTTGTCCTCGGATCTTTCTCTTAGGAGATTGATCCCGGACCATCGTCAATACCCCGTTGTGTTGCTCTAGTACTAGCACAATGCTAATGAAAACATTTAAACGATGCTAATGCATTTATTGTATTTTAAGAATGATGGTTATTTCATTAAAAGAATATTTTAACCAAATCTTGATATGTTATTTAAATTTCTACTTGTTTTATATGATTTATATCTTTTGAGTTTATTAGATTATAAAACTCTTTGCGTCTTGCTTCAATATCGTATTCACAATATTCAGTTAGAACGCCAAACGTTTTGGTTCAACACCTCTTTTAAAAGGCAATTTTTCCGGAGACGACTCTGGAAAACTCCATCTCAACTGATGATTAATAGCAAGTATACCTACAATATTTGAACGTCACCAAAATATTAATGTAGCTGCGTGTAATTTCCGAATACATTCTTTATGTAAGCAGTAGGCCCTAAATAACACAAAAGTATTATGTAATTCACTTGCAGTGAGTTAAACTGATAACTGCTCGTTACACAATTTGGAAACAGTCGAATAGTGCTTTCATTTTCACTACTTTATAGCACTGTACAGTAAACTTGACATTACACAGAAAGATTCCTGCCGCTACATGTATAGCTTCTTCAGGTGTGTACGGACATCACAACCCCGAGTGATCTTTCCTACCTTTCATTTCTCATCCTTGTCTACCTTTCTGCTTTTCCTTTGTTTGTGTTGTCTGTATTGTGAAAAAGATCCGAGGACAACACCACGTAGTTTTGAACCACGGTCAGAAAACAAGGTCACACCTGAACTGGCACCCCACTCACATAACTTCCACTCCACGCCAACGTGAGGACATTTGAGGCCATGACAGATTTAACATGCACCAGCCCCCTTTGTACACACGACGGTCTTTGGCTGGATTCGAATTCGCAACAATTACGGCTGTTGGTTCGTTATTTCTCCATCTGGGTTACCACGGCCATCTGTGTAAGTCGGAAGCTTGTGCATATGTACACATGAGAAAACTTGCTAGCTACAAACACTGCTTTTAGCTTGTTTATATACCGCTCAATCGTAATTTGCATTTTATAATGTATAATATTTTGCGACAATGCAGCACGGTACCGGTAAGGGGAGAGGTGTTTGCTTAAGACATTTTTAGGCAAAACATTTTGGCATCTTATTGTACCCTTACTCCTCAAAGCTCCTTACTTTTCTTGAAGTCAGCATTGCCTTTCTCCCCTGAAGATTCCTTCAGCACCCTCGGGCATAGCACATATTGGAAATGCAAAATGACATACATAAAGAAGCAAAGAGTTAAGAAGATATGAATGTTAAGGTAATTAATTTCCGTAGACTCTACATGCTGTATATATGTATAATATTTCCGGTATAATTGTGTTTCAAGTAAATTCTCAGTCCAGGTACTCCTTACGATGTTTTAGTCACTTGACAGTTGTATTATGAAGTGTTCCGAATAGTCAAAAGATTAGATGTAAATGCATGAGAACTATTATTGCAGTTAACCCTCCTGGTGGTTGACTCGACGAGGCATCGGCATAAGCAAAACTGACCGGATCTTGATGGACGAGATACCTCGTCCTTAGAAGCAAACTTGCCAAATCTTGATCTCGTAATCATTAGAAAATTGGCACTACCTTAATGATATATCTCTTCACATTAGCAAGATTGGCCATAACGTGATGGATGAGATCTCATCTCGAAACCACTCGGAGAGTTAAAGGTTAAAGTAACAGGGGTTACTGTCAAGTTATAAGAATGCTTTACAATGAGTTCATATTAGAAATAATTGCTCATATCATATCTTGATGGAGGGGATATCTAATTTCGAAACCACTTGAAGGGTTAAAGGTTAAAGAAACAAGGGTTACTGTTAAGTTATTGGAATGTTTCATAAATGAGTTAATATGAGAAAGAATTGGATTAAAATATTTAAACATTAGACAATTAGAGATTGAAAGACTTAAAGATGAAAAATAGGATTTCAAACATAAAAACATACATTTTTTAGATTAATAGATATTTCAGCTTTTTTTACAAGCTCTTCAGCTCAATGGACGACCCAATTCGGAATACATTTCTATTTCTTTAAAAATATTATCCTTTTATTAGCCACACCAGTATTTTAAATAATTTTTGAAAAAAAGTATATGCATTAAAAGGAAACACTATTGCCACTGCCCTTTAAGCATCCTATTCATCTCAAAATTATTGTGTTTGTATTAGTAGAAGTGTAATTTTGCAGCAATAAACGGATACAAATGAGATTCAGATATCAGCTCGAGGAGAAAACTCGTACTACTTCATCTGATCGGTACAAGTTATACGATAACATTATTTTCGGGATATATACACCAATAAAATACGTCTCAAAGACATCCAAAGTCAATATATGTGCTTCTATGACTCAGTTTCATCATTTTCTCACAATGTAACCCCAACAAATTTTTTGAAAGAGAAATGTAGCAAAACTTTTTTCTACCCGTTGGTGGATGGATGTGAAGTTCAGTCCTCAGTTTCACAAGCTTTCAAGATTCGAATACGTTAAGTCCTCAAGTAAATGAGATTTACTTCTTTTGATTGTTACCACTTAGGTGTAATTATTCAATTAATTACCACCGTCCCAGCCAACTCCATTCGGTATATCGCCACGTAAATTTTAACCACGGTCAGATGACGAGGCAACATTTGAGCTGGCATCCCACTCTCAAAACTTCCACATCAACGCAACGTGATGACTTTCGGCCATGACAGATTTAAGGTGCACCAGCCGCCTCTACACCATACGCTTACAAACATCCATGCCATGACCCGGATTCGAACGAGGAACTTTCCGATCGAGAGGCTAACACCTTAACGACTGTACCGTTTGGTCGGCACAGTTAGGTGTAATACCATCATGCAACATCCGAGCAATCTGGTAAAGTATGAATATTTTGCCAAGATTTCTTGGCAATTTGTTTTAGAAAACTCATTTTGCACACAAAATGTATCTGTTTTGAATTTTAAATTCACATTCGTATATATGCTTCACACGTTCATGGAAGTAAACAACTCTTAATTGTTGCAGTGACATGGGAGAAAACACAAGGTGCCCAAACATAAAACAAAGGTTGAAGAAAATAATGGACTATTTTGTCCTGCTGTTCAAACATATCTAAACGATCTTGTAGGAAAATAGATTAAATGGACTGTCAGAAATTTTGTAATATTTGCCAGTGAAACTTCACGTAATTGTGTCACACTTCACGTCACGTTACCCCCCCCTCTCTCCAAAGTCAGGCCAAATATTTCAATGCTCCATTCCTGACATGTTCCAATTACGAGTGTATTTTATTCTCTCTCTTTAGCTTCGATTTAGCAAGAATTAACAATAGAATCTTATAAGAATATATAACTTAACTCTCCAAGTGATTTCAACGAGAAATGTCGTCCATAACGGTTGGATCAATTTTGCTAATGACGAGATATCTAATCGTCAAGGTATCGCCGATTTTTTTTATCATGACGTGACCAAGATCTGGTTAGCTTTATAATAACGACATATATATCTTCCATCCAGATCTCTTCAGTTTTGCTAATCAAGAGATACCTCGTCGAGACAACCAGTAAGAGGTTAAAACTTAAGAATTAATTACTAATTGATAGAAATTTTGTATTACCAGAAAATTCAGGACAATAAGGCAATTTCAAACACAACATATAAGATTCCATTTTAATGTAAACGTTTGCCTATCGGGAGGACTAATATGAATTATAAGCTATTTTGTAAATTACTCTAGAACTTGTAAGCTAAAATTCGAGATAGAAATTTTCTCTGATAACATTAGACTGTATCACATGGTCTACAATCAAGTAACGTGAAACTATTCAACTAAAGATTGAATTAATTATCTTCATTGGTTTAAGTTCAATCGGTTTACAGTCTTATTACTTCGATTTGAAACATTCTTATAAGAATATTTTCGAAATAGTATAATTTCTTTCTTTGATGGTAATTTGGTACGGTTTAATCAAGTATTTCATATAATTCTACAACAGCTCATTTTTCCGTGTAACTATTGATTGGAAACATTTAGTCGCAGTTACTCAAGATGTACCAAACCGTACAATGTTCCAAACAAACTTAATGATTAATCTTAGGTAATTTTATTGGTAAAACGTTATCCCAACTTTCTTTCCAGAGACGTTAAAAAGTTATCTTTGCAAATTACTCTAGAACTAGATAGCTTGACACGTCAAGCTAGAAAGTTTCTTTAAAAGCATTCAACTGCATCACATGGTCTACAATCAAATGTGAAACTGTGAATCAAAAGATTAGATTAATATTTTTCCATTGGTTTAATTTCAATCTCAGTAGTATCATTTAATCGATTTGAAATATTCTAAAAAGAATATTTATGAAATAGTATAATTTTTTCGAATGACTTAAACAAGTATTTCATATAATTCTAAAACGGCTCACTTTTCCACGTAATTACTGATTGGGAACATTTAATCGAAATATCTCAAGATGTGCCCCAACGTGTCATTTTGCAAACGTACTTCATGAAGAATGTTTGGTCATTCTATTGGTAAAACGTTACCTCAACTTTCTTCCCGGCTGGCGTTAAAAAGTTATCTTTGACGAAGCGACGGATGGCTATTTCGGAAGCTTGATCCCTAACTTTAACTGCTGTTGACCGACCCCTACATTGCAGCTTACACGCTTGCTTAGGCAAGGGTAAATGGGGGAGGAAAAAGTGTACCCTATTGATCCAATCTCCAATCCCCGGTATTGAAAGGTTTGGCAGAGATTGATACGTTCCAGGCTGCTTATTGGGTGGACAAGTGGCAACTCCGTCTTCAATTTTTGCTCTGGACAACTCTACTCCCTTTATTCGATCTTGATGATCTTGATCGTTAATCACGGGACTGTTTCTTTGTTATTTTGTTTACAAATTTCTTGTTTCGAAAAATCCAGTAAAAGGTTGCTTTATGCGCGAGGTAATTAAACTCATGCATCATCAAACTAATTAAAATGCTTTTAACCCGAAATTTAATGACTTTTAACTTGTTTCGTTCGCGTGATATGTGGTACCTCAGATGCAACTTTCGGAAATACATCCGGGGTCTTTTAATAGGGTGCGATTGGAAACAAAAAAAGGTTGCATGCATCCGTGAAACAATTAGCTTTTACAAATTAGGGAACGTATCATTTGGTTTAATCGTGATAAATTAATTCAATTTTAGAATGCACGCGGAAACAGTCGGAAGAAAAAGGACCGTACACAAATGTCTGATGCAGGTGGCTAACTTAATTTTTCTTCTGCCTCGTAAACATGAAGGGTGATAAAAGGCATTCAAATTGATTCGGACACTCATAATTCATTCTGTCGGTTCCATGAGGGATTATTAAATAAAATGACTCGTTTGTCTAATTGTTTTTTGAAACATATTCTTTCTGCGTATTGAATAAAATGTTCACACTGAAAAAATTAATGAATATGCATAAAAAGAAGTTTAATTAGGAGCTATTTGGAGACTCAACACCAAATATGAGCAAAGTACATTGTGTAATTCTATCGCAGATGCCTTTACCACTATCTTTCCATAATATTGACTCCTCTAATTAGATTAATACTAGGGAAGAAAAGCTTTTATCTAGCGAAACGAAGTCTCATTGGAGAGTTATTAAATATTGGAATTTTCTTATGGATAATTTATGAGAGGAGGTTAGATCAATATAAGGACCCGGATTTGACATTTCCATAATGAAATCTCACTGATATTTGCTCGACAACTGTGGTTGTACGTTATTGAATAACATTAGGTACTCTTTGAAATTCAGGCTTATTTGCTTGAATTTATATTTATTGAATAACATTAGGGTGTTGCTTTGAAATTCTTAAGTTTATTTACTTAAATTTATTGATTGTATCACTTACAATGAATGTTGAAGTGAATGGGGATTTGCATTTGGTGATTTTGTTCGGGATGCGTTATTTCTGATACAGTTAAGACTCCTTTCTACTTTGACTATGGAAGTTATTTTAGTTCGATTTCACTTCTACTATTGTTGAAAATAACCCACGTTCATTTTTAATGCTCTTTCTTTAATCTAATATTAAAATCAAAAGATCTCTTCGACACATGAAGTTAGTTTTAATTTATTGAATTATTATAACGTGTGCAAGTGAAGGTTGAATTTCAAGAAAACGTTGGGTAATCCTTAAACGATTGCTAGTTTACAGAGCTATTAAATAGAATACATTCGAAATTTGTTTACAGATCACGTGATTTTCAACCCAATTTAAATGAGATGTCAAAGTTTGAGTAATTATTTAGTTCAGTTAAAAAGTGTAGGATTTGTTCACATTCAATCTGTTACGACTTACATTACCACTGATTATAAGCCGAAGTTTATATTCATTGGTATGAAAGTTTCTAAGCTCACAAATGTTTTAGAAAAGTGGTCTGATATGAGCGAGTTAGTTAACAAATTTGTTTTAATGTAGTAGCGACTAGATATTGTCAAAATGTCGGCAACATTTAAAGGGGCCGTCGTATTTCGTAGGAGTCTCCAATGCGCTAGCAACTTTCGAGTTGTAGGCGCCTCTGGTTTCATTCTTGTCCGATGCATTCCTTTCTAGGTGTATTTCTCTCTTCTGTGTCAGTAAAAGGTTCATTGTGTCTGTGTCTTTTACTTGATGTATTTCTTGGGTCTGGCACAGCACGGCCAAATATGGACATTGCCCCATAAACCTCTCAAATCCAATCCAATCAACATTTAACTCATCTTTAAATTTCTTTTATTTAAAAAAAATTATAATTTTAATTTCTTCTAAAAACGAATTGCTAAAGAAAAATGAAGACAAAGGCCTTACGTTTAGACCAGTTCTGTAGTGCAGGTTGATATTACGTGTAATTTTAGATGGTATCGATGGAATGTTTAATTTTGCTTAAAAGTAAAAAGTTAAAATAACCCATATCACTCCAAAACTTAAAAAAGTTTTCACTCTCAAAAACCCCCAATCACAGATTTCATATATATGTATACATGTTTTCATATAATCGGCAATATCTTAATGCCGAGATATCTTATCACTACCAAAATTGCTCAGATCTTGAAGGACGAGATATACTGTCAAAACCACTTGGAGAGTTAACTGCGTATTGATGAAGATCATCAGTGTAACGAAATTGTAACGAAAAATGAAGACAAAGGCCCTACGCTTAGACCAGTTCTGTAGTGCAGGTTGATATTACGTAGAATTTTAGATGGTATCGAATGAATGTTTAATTTTGCTTTAAAGTAAAAAAGTTAAAATAACCCACATCACTCCGAGTATTTTGTTTACTTAAAAAAGTTTACCCTCTCAAAAACCCCCAATCACAGATTTCATACATATGTATATATGTTTTCATATAACCGACAGTATCTTAATGCCGAGATATCTTATCATTAACAAAATTGCTCAGATCTTGAAGGACGAGATATACTCTCAAAACCACTTGAAGAGTTAACTGCGTATTGCTGAAGATCATCAGTGTTCGAGCATCTAAATATGACTCTCATAAGGAAGTAATAGACTGAAGCGCTTGGTTACGAGTTTGAATCTCGAATATGCCGAAATGGGGTTGACCGCTTGAAGTCTCCTGTTTTTTCAAGACCACACATGAATGCGGTCCAGCTTTACCAAAGTCCTCGAGTCACCCTCTACAATTCTTGATGGGTGGACCTTCCATGGTGTCCCGAAGTAATTCCGAGACTAATACGTTCTTGTCAATTAAGGCGTTTTGAGTCATACGATCCATAAGCTGGCATTGGAAAAAAGTATGTCTGAATTATAGAATTTTCACATATAATAGAAAGGTTGTTAAAGAAATTTATAAACTTTGATTTGAAAATACCTATTCATAATTTATTTTAATTTATAATTTACTTCTTTATGAACTTTTTTTAGTCCTTAAAGCACTAAGGTAAAAAGATGGATTTTACCTAATAAGATCGCTTTTTCTGATGAGTAAGGGAATTATTGAAATGATTACATATTTGACAATGAGATCGCGTTACAAACGTTGTACCTTATAATAAAAGTATTTTAAATTAAAAAAAATTTCATGACCATTATATTTTTTTTTGCTCTGGTTCCATATAAACTTCGATGATTAGCTCAGGAAGTGTTTATTTTTGAAATCATAACATACTAAAACGTTTATTGATTGTATGTGTAAATGAGAACACAAATGAAGTATTTTAAATCAGTCTCTCTCTCTCTTTCTCTCTCTCTCACACACACACATAATTGAAAATTTATTAAAGTACTTAAAATATTATTGGCTTACAATACAGATTTTCGCAGGCTATTGTTTTCTTTTGAATTATTCATCTCAATTTGAATTTAATTTTCTTCAAGGTCACTCGAGCATCTTGCAATTTTGCTGGGCTCCCTAAGGATTCATTAAAAGTTTCATTTCCACTGACATATTGCACAAATCTCTGATACTATTCCTGGTATTACTGTTAAATCGTATGTTGCTGGAATGAAGATTTGCATTTGAATAAAACTACTCGATCACCAAAGTAATACTACACTGGCCTTTGGAGAGAAATTAATTGGAGAAGAAATGTTTTAGTTTGACTACTTAAATTAACATTGATTAAGTTATCGACACAACACCACTTTTAATGCATTTTAACAACACAAATACAATGCTTGGCATCTCTTTGGGCTCATTCAGATTCAGATTTAAGATTCAGTTTATTCCAACAATATTCCAGTTTTCTAAAGAAAATTACATGGTTATTTTAACCTCCATTCTATATACAAAATTGATGTATAGGATCATAGCTTGAGATTACATACACCCTTATCACTTATAATTTATACAACCTATTTTATTTGAAATCCTAAGCAAAGAAAGCCTAGATTTTTTCCATTTTTGGTCAAAAGACACTTGAACGTAAATCTTTCCACACTTTTTCGACAATATATTTGAAATTAACTCGCCGTTAGTCGCGCCACTTTTTGTAACGTGAATAGACGCACCGGTCTTTTCGACCGAACAATTTTTAATATCAGATAGGAACAGTTTCTGGAATAACCAAGCACTTTTATGGATACATATCAATAAAAACTATTTAAAAAAGTCATTTTTAAACATAAATCACGATGACAGTCAAGTGGCAAATGCATAAATTCTAGAAATTAATTTAAAAGTATAATATAATTTATCGCAAATAAACACATTTTTATGTAAAATTAAACAATTGCATTTTTTAAAAGAATTAGTCATGAACTATCTATATAACAAATATTTAATTATAATTAAGAAAAAAGAGAATTTACATACATATATTTTTTACTCTATTTCCAATTCTGCTCTGTCAATTTGGGAACACTCAGTACAAACCGTTTGTGTATGTTCCTGGAAATATATTTACAACAATCGCGACACATTTGTTGCGTTTTTCGATTTTTTTGTCTTGGAGCATAGATAACAACGTCCGATTTTAGCAGTGCAGGGTCTTTTATTTTCTTCTCTACAAAATGAATTGATTTTTCTTTTCAGAGTATTTGGTAAACACTGATTGTTTTTTCTTTCATTCATGTGCTCTTTTAACAAATCCAGTCCTAACTGTTTTAGATTTTTGACGTGTAAATTTATCTCCGGTGTTTGATTGATAAATTACTTGGGAGTTAATCCCAGCTATATTCATCATAGAGAAAAACACTGTAAGTGGCCATCTCCTACTATTCCTTGCGACTGAATAGGAGCCCTTCATTTCGTCAACTAAATCTACGCCTCCTTTAGTGACATTGTATAAGTTGATGATATCTGGTTTCTTTTCTGATATATCAGCAATTGCGTTATCATGATGCATTGACGAAATAAGCAGCACACATTTAGACTTTTTAGGCACATACGAAAATAGAGTAAGATTTTTTTGAAAACCGAAAATGCTGGAGTGTAGTTCCCGATTTTTTGATGGTAAGAAAGACTGAGGTATTTCCCTTTTATTTTTTCTCAGTGTCCCAATCATAGTGAGATTATGTTTCTCTAGCAGATCATTAGCAAGTGGAACAGAAGAAAAATAATTATCCATTGTTACATTACGCCCTGTTCCTGATATTGGAGCATTCAAACGTTTCACGATTTCAGACGCGACATTGCTTACTGCAAAAGGCCCATTCGGCTGTTGCCCAGCATAAATTTCCATCGAAGATACGTAGAAAGTCCTTGCATCCACCAAAGCATAAATTTGTATTCCATACTTTGCAGGTTTAGACTTCATGTACACTCTATAAGTACACCGACCTCTAAATTTTTCTAACATCTCAACCACTGTAACATACTCACTTAGAGTCAAGTGTTTCTCGCATGCCGATACAAATTCGTTGAATGTTTCTAGTATAGGTGCAAGTTTATCTAGACTACGTCTCTCCTTTCTTGTAATCAAATCATCAAATCTAATGCATCTCAAAAGAAATCTAAATCTTTTGATAGACATAGTAGCGCGAAATACATCTACTCCGGTTCCATCATCTTCCCATAAATCCGACCAATTTTGATGCAATGATTTTATTACACCCGAAATGTACAGTAAGCCTAATACTGCCATCAGTTCATGTTAAGCAGTAAGTTTACAGTCTCTTTCCCTAGCAAACTTCTCTTGTTGATTTTTTATGTAAGAGTTTGTACAATCAACTATTTTGTTAATAATTGTCTCTGGAAAATATAAACCCCATGCTTCTAAGATGGTTTTAGAGTCCTGAGCAGATGGTCTTACGCCAGGAAAATGTGACACAAGGCTGTGCTTTCTGCGTCGAACATTTAGTCTAGTGCAGTTCTTCTTCCAGCGGCGGCGACCAGCGTGGACTGACATGAATCACTTCAAATGAAAGGCATGGAACTTTGCCTCAAAAACATCGAAGTTTAATGCTGGGCCCTCAGCAAGCATTAAGCGTGAAGACTTCTCTCAAAGAAATGGCCTTTAGGAGATAACAACCAACTGGAGTACTGTTGATGAATACTCGACACAAAGCGATGCGCTTCGCCTGGGCTCGGGAACACCAGCCACTGTACACTTGATGACTGAAAATGAGTACCTTGATCTGACAAGTTGCGTTTCTAACTATTTCGGACAGATGGAAAGATCGGGGTGTGGTGACAAAACCCACAAGCATGTCAACAGGGAATTGCTCAAACTAGAGGAGGTTCCGTAATGCTATGGAGTTTGCTTATTTGGCATTAAGTGAGATCCTTAATATGTCTCTAAATGTGTCTGACAGCGAACGCCATGTGTACATCCTTTCTGACGAGTTAACACCCATTCTTGTTCTGCGTTCATTCTGATGGGTTTGGCCTCTTCCAACAGAATATAATGACGCCACCACAAAAGTCTAACCCGGCCAAACTACGGTTAGAATGTCACTCATCTTTGACGTTTTGCCATTCCCACCTAAATAGCCAAATCTCAACTTTATCAAATACATTTGGGATGTCATGCAATGCGCTGTTGGAAACAATAATACTATACTTCGTAATACTACAAAATTACATACCGATGTGCAGGAAATATGGTGTTTAACGCCTGCTACAGTATATAGTATACAATATACTTCTGCAATCTTGTAAAGTCCATACCCCTGATATTTCTACATTTCTACGCTTCCTTGATAGGGCTAACCAAGTATTAGATTGATTTGTTTTCCTGGCAGTATAGTTGTATAATAATTAATATACGAGTTCATACATACACTATTTAATGCATACGCTTGCACGAAAATTGCACTTTAAAGAATATGTAAATGGAATATAGATTCGCATTAAGGGTAAATGCAGATAATATATGTAATAGCACGTAATGCGGAAGATATCTTGAGAAGTAGTTATTAAAATCCTCGGAGTTTATACACGAAATACTTCTCCATGTAGTAAAGAGTCATATTCTGTTTTGAGCGTCAGTTAAAAATACATTACCAGAAAATAAAACATTTTTGCGTTTTGAGGTGATGAAAATAGAGGGATACTTGAAGGAGCCCTATTTGAGAGAACAAAAATTTTAAAATACTTTTATTGCTTGACTCATCGTGAAATATATTTGATTATTCAATAATTGTTTGTACATAAGGTTGCATAGAACGATTATAACTCTTCAGTCAAAGTGCATGTGCATGCAATACAGAACATTCCACGTCACGTGCTTTTTGTAAATTATGGAATATATTATAGAATATAATAGGGGATTTTTCCATATCATAGAAAGTATTCTCTATGGAAGAGGAGGTTGTTAGTTAATGGGAAATTAGTTAATTAGTATTTTTTTACAAATTTCTCAGTGGATTAAGTTTGGATTGAAATAATATTTCCATAAAAAAATTCAAGTGGTTTCAGTTTCTTCTGTAGACTGCAGTCACATACACACATTGTTCATTATTTTTGTAGATATGCTACACATTATTAAGTATAAATGCATTATGTAGCTTAGCGTTATTGATGCTTATACATATGAAAGAACAAGCATTACTTGTAAAAGAATCGTGGTACGAAGTATGATTAACACGGTGCAGGCTGTTCGAAAGGTCGGGTGGGGAAATTGAACAATCAAAGACGGTAAATACCATTAAGTATGAAACATGCATTGCCTGAGATATTAGAAGCAGGGCTGGTTGTATATGTGTAATTGGTCATTTTTAACGTCGTACTAGAGCAACATAACGGGCTATTGATGACGGTCCGGGATCAATCCTCTGGGGGAAAGATCCGAGGACAACATAACGTAATTTTGAACCACGGTCAGATGACAAGGCAACACCTGAGCTGGCGCCCCATTCTCCAAACTTCCACATCAACCTAACGTGAGGACTTTCGGCCACGACAGATGTAAGGTGCACCAGCCGCCTCTACACCAAACGCTTACATACATCCATGCACGGACCCGGATTCGGACCAGGAACCTTCCGATCTACAGGCTAACACCTTAACCTCCAGATTGGTTGGTCGGCTGTTGTATATGGGAAAGCGTTTCTTGATTGAAGAAAGTTATTGAGATAGAATTCAGAAGATTAGAATTGAGTTCAACATTCCGAGCCTCTTAAATAAGTAAAAGTACAACCATAAATAAAATAAAGCTAAATAAGTATAAGTAAACTATATTGATAAGTAAAAGAAATTTAATGTAATTAAAAATAAATGAAAAATAATGGAAGGTATTTATTTTTTTCTACTTAAAAGTAAAGGATACATAATTTTACATAAAAAGTACGCTTTTTCATGATCGATAAATTCATTATGTATTTCATAATAGTTGCGTAAGTTTTTCATATCGGCGTCTTTGACTTCTTTTATTCTTTTTTACTCTTTTTTAGTATATTCATTTTTAGTATATTCTTTTTTAGTACATTCGTTTTTAGTATATTCTTTTTTAGTACATTCTTTTTTAGTATATTCTTTTTTAGTACATTCTTTTTTAGTATAATCTCTTTTTTTTACTATTTTTTTGCTTTATTACTCTTTTTTAGTATGATTTTAGTTTAATATTAATTATAATTAACTTACCATTTTTTAGTAAGATTTTAAAATTTGATAGGTTATCTACTCATCTATGAATTTTAATTGATTTTTTTCGTGATTTGACGCTATTTCCTTAAGTCTTCTGGTTACCTCAACGAGGTATCTCGTCATAAGAAGAAAAATCGGTAATATCTTGATGACGAGATATATCGTCATTAGCAAAATTGGTCAGATTTTGATCGACGAAATATCTCGCCGAAACCTCTTGAAGGGTTAAAAAATCAACCATCTTACTTGTGGAAATAATTTAAAATCGTGAGTTCCATACTATGGGCATTTACGCTATAGAAAAGGGACCGCATTTAGTTCACATTTGTAAACTTCAGCTAAAGTTAATACATAGGATCACAATCAGATGAACAATTTTCGATTTTGGTGTAAATGATGTTGTCTAACACATTACTTAGCTTTGTTAATGTAAAAGTAAATGGCAAATGTATTGAAATAATTAACCCTCCTGGTGGTTGTCTAAATGAGGTATCTCGTCACTAGAAGAAAATTTACCGTGTCTTGATGGACGAGCTATCTCATCATTAGAAGAAAACTGACCAGATATTAATCTGGTCATAAAAAAATTCAACATTATCTTAATGACGAGATATCTCGACATTAGAAAAAAATTGGTTAGATTTTGATGGATGATATATCTTGTCGAAAAATTACTTGAAAGGTATTAGAGAAACTTAGTATTTGCTCATTCCCCATAATTTACAATTCACGAAGTCTCATAATTTTTGCTTCAGCTATCGTCAATGTTAAATATACTTTGACAATAAAACCCAAGTTTTCTTGAAGAGAGAACACAAAGAAGGCACTTGGAATGAGATCTTAAAATTTTATTTCTTTTATAAAATGCTACCCCGTTAATCGTTAAGGGGTGCAAGCAATGCTAAAGAACAATGACAGATAAAAAAAATCTTGCTGGAAGAAAGATTGCAGCAACAAAAGCAACACTTTTACAATGTTTTAGTTTTTAGCTGTGTCGCTCTTTTTTTACTCAGTGTACCCTTAATCAAACTATCGTATGACGTGTTCATGAACACGGAAAAGTATTTGTTGGCGCTCACATCGGTGGTTCCCCTTTGTCAAATGTGTGTTGAGCTCGCTTTGTTTGATACTTAGCTAGTTTTTCTCGACGTGATAATGTCATTATTCTACGAGAAATATTACATTGCTGGTTCCTCTCGCCGTCCGTTTGAGTTATGTAACTCATTTGTACAACTGTCATATGACACCGATGTTTAACTTAAATTTTATTTGCTGAGAAATTCTGCTTTACGAAATGACTGGCTTCTGTTGACTCTAACTACGTATTTACCCTTTTTAGTAACAGGAAGAGTGTCGTCGGATTGAAGGCAAATAATATACGTTTTGTTTTTGATGAAACTCCAAAGAAGCATTTAGCAGCGGTGGTATCGATTCTTCCCATGCTAACTAGTGCCACCATCCATGTTTCATTTCCTTATGACTCCTTTATTTATACAAAAGAAATGGAGAATTATGATATGTGGATCTCTTTTCTAGATGCTCTTCATGGAATTCAGAGGAATGTATGCGAGAAGAACTATTTTAGAAGCATCATGTATAGAATGGGTTCATTCATTATTTCATTTATATTCTGTAATTGGGTTAAAAGTTTATTAAAATTCGATTACATTATGCATAGATTGGATCTCTTTTGCTAAGCCTAAGTAAAGCGTCATTTCCAAATAAAAAACAAAACAGAACATTGTTACATTACGGCATAAAATAAAAGTAATTATAGAATCATAAAATAAGAATTATAGATACATAATATAAGAATCTTGTTATCTTTATATATAAGAATGCAGATACATTTGAATCTTTCCCATGAATTGTCAAATCTGAAACGTCATGCGTATAGAATCGTATAAAAGTTTTAATTGTTATAAAATATAATAATATCTACAGTAGAAAATAAATGTATTATATGCTATATACATATGAGTTATGCAAAGCATATTACATATGCTATATACATATGAGTTATGTAAAGCATATTACATATGCTATATACATATGTGTTATGTAAAGCATATTGCATATGATATACATAATTCAATAAGTTTAATATTGCAAATTCACCCACAGGCGTTTTCTTCAATTTATATTTTCAACACTTATCGCAACAATATTCATAAACTTTTTTCAAAAGCAATGGTATTTATCCTCTTGAAAGGATGTGTTTTATTTGCTTCTGCTATGAAAAAGCGTCATTTTTATGCACCATTGAAGTACAAAGCTGTAAAACATACTCGACTTTGAAATGTGAAACAGTGACGTCGATGGGTAAAAACACGACAAAAAACTCGTCTTTTACCATAAAATTAAGGTTTAATAAATGAAGGTAACGAAGTTAAATTTTACGAGCATTGAGGCCTTTAAATAAATTGCTTTTACCCGACGAACCCTGAAACCTTGATCCAATCATGGCCCATTAATTTCAAACTCTTAATTACATCCATATTTTAAGTTTGCCCCTAGGTAATCTGCACGTTAGTTTGTGATTGCATTAAAAAGATGCAAAAATGCAATAAAGGGAGCATACATGCGGTTTCGATCTATTAACTACAAAAAATTCAACAGAAACACCGACGAAAAGTGAAAATTAGTTTTCGTTCAAAGCAGAAGGGTCTCAAAGGAAAATTGCAAAAAATGTCCCATGAAAAAACAAGTTCCACATAAAAAAATATCCTTTAAAGAGTAAATAACTGACATGAAAGTTTGTGGTTCGTTTGCAATCAGAGGAAAATTAATCAGAATACATTTGACTGCTTGACAGTAAGAAAAATATTGAAAGTATAAAAAATCTTAGATACTCTGTATTTACCAGATATTAATTTAATTAATACTGAAAGCTTTATACACAAAATGCAAAGACAAACTACATAACGTATTTATAAATTATTTACAAACTGTTACAATTGACTTGGTTTGTTACTCTGCGGTCAATTTTTCGCTACACGAGAGCAAAATAGACTCAACCCTCTCGGTGGTGTTCTCGACGAGATATCTCGTAATTAGTAAAACCCACCATATCTTAAATAGCCAATATATCTGATCATTAAAGGAAATGTGACCAGATCGTGATCTCGTCATCATAAAAAAAATTGGTCATATATTGATGGACGAGATATTTCGTCGAAACTGTTTGGAGGGTTAAAGACGATTTTGAACTACTGAGATTACTACTCTCGAACGACCAGGATTCGAACCCTAGGGTACTAATCACTCAGCTAACAGAACGACTAAAGGACGAAACTCATTACAATAGAACAGTTCGGTCCGGTTCAGTTCAGCTGGGTTCGACCCAGTTGCTGACTGACCTTGCGCCATAAAACCCCAAAATTCAATCCAATCCCAGTTGCTGACTATTGATTTCTATGGGAGGTAACTCATTAGGATCAGACGACACCTCTTGGTTAGGTTTAGGTCGGAATACTTTCCTTAGAATTCTCTCTGCCTTGGAGATCTAAGGGGCACATTTTTAGGTATGTACGGGACCGGAGGTACTATGATGAACTTTTCTATTCTCATAGGCTTACTGTCTTTAATAATCACGGGGTTGAGCTCATGGGGGCCATTGGGACTCAGTGGGTATGTCCACTGTGCTAGCAACCTTCGAGTTATAGGCGACGCAGGCTCGATTCCTGTCAAGTGCATTCCTCCCTGGGTGTGTATTTCTTTCTTCTGTGTCAGTAAAAAATGCATTGTGTGTATGTCTGTTACTTTATATTGTATGTATCATGTTTGGCGCAGTATGGCTAAATATGGCCCCCTTGCGACATAAAACTCCAAAAACCAACCAACCTGGGATATTTATGAGATCTTTTTCTGCTTTCTTTTCACTACTCTTTGGGTCGTGGTAGCCCAGTTAGAAGAGCAACGGATTAACAACTTGAAGGTTGCGAGTTCGAAACTCGGTCCAGCCAAAGAATGTTGTGTACAATGGAGGTCGGTGCACGTTAAATCTGCCGTGGTCTCAAATGTCCTCACGTTGGTGACGTGAAACTTTAACGTTCATTATCCCCCATTGTAGACGACGGTCTTTGGTAGAAATCGAACTCGCAACCCTCCGGTTGATGTGAGAATAGCAGTCAACGTCATGACGGACAGTGCATCAAGTGTCGCCGATCTCGTCAATCTCTTTTCCTACAACCAGTTCGTCAATTAGGTCAAGGAAAAACTGCTTGAAGCCTGAAATACCCCAAATTAACATATCTTGTGGCAAAACACACTCTGGCATTGAGGGTAACGAACAAGCAGACCTACTTGCGAAGAGTCTACAGCAAACGGGATTTCTCACCAAATCACCAGTTTAAAGTGGCCTAGGTGCAAATTATTATGTTCTATTGATACATTGGTCTTGAACCAATGGCAAGAAGAATGTGATTTTTCTACCACAAAGAGAGATACACTCATCAATTCTTTCCAAAGATTTTAACCGACCTAGTTTACCAGAACTCAAACTGGTATAATTTCGCGCAGGCCATATTTTCGGCATATCTAGAACGATTCCTTCCATCCTAGAACAAGTGCGCTATGCATCTCTGCGAGCTTCTACCAAGGAGAGATACACTCATAAATTCCTTCCAAAGATTTTAACCGACCTAGTTTACCAGAACTCAAAGCTGGTATAATTTCGCGCAGGCCATATTTTCGGCATATCTAGAACGATTCCATCGTAGAACAAGTGCGCTATGTATCTCTGCGCGCTCCTACCAAAGAGAGATACACTCATAAATTCTTTCCAAAGATTTCAACCTACCTAGTTTACCAGAACTCTAAGCTGGTATAATTTTGCGCAGGCCATATTTTCGGCATATCTAGAACGATTTCATCGTAGAACAGGTGCGTTATGCATCTGCGAGCGAGAAGGTGATTCCATCCACTACCGTTTTGAATGTGATCTCACAAGTCCGTGGCATTTGGTGAAACCGTCTCTTCTAAACTACTCTCATTGGTACCTAAGTACTTCCAAGAATAGACACTGTCACCACAAAATCCATAAAGCGATGGAATGGATGGAAGAATCATACCTCAAACATTGATTACATTTGTGAGAGATGAGAAGTCGAAAGTTTTCAAAACAACTTGGCTTTTCTTTCGAAACTAGTATGTCTTTTTGGCTGTCTTAAACGTTTTGATTTAAGAATTTTCTTTTTTACCTTTGAATACGATTTTTTTTCTATGTATGGTTTTTGTTTATTTTATCATTTTGTTCTTTGTCAACTGTCAAATTATGTAATCCTTTTCTTTCGTCATCACGTACTTTTGTGCTTACATGTTTTGCCCTTCACTTGCCTTTCCTCATTCTGTGAACTTAAATGTTTTATATGTATTGTGAACTGTCGGCTCTCCCTTATCCACAAAACACATCCGTGAGGCTTACTACACAGCAGAAAACCGTACAGGTGAAACAGTGTCCGTCTACGGCGTCCAATCCAATCCGTTACTCCTCCAACCGGGCTACCTCGGACACGTAAGGCTCCTATGAGTTAGTACCCACGCATCAGTTACTTCCAAAAACGTTAGTTTAGCTGAACACAGTTTGCTAGCGCACAACCACCATGTTCGAGATATGCAGATAAATCCCATTACAGTAAAAATTTTCCTCTAATAAAAAGGTAACTTGCTTTATCAGAGAAGCTTAATTTTAACGAGTGAAGACTAAGGAATGAATAAAATTCTAGATTCTAGAAGAAGCGAAGTGAAATTCCCGAATGATCCTCATGATTTCCCTGGGGAAGCTTAAAGCGAAATCCAACTCAATATATCCTCCTAGCGTGTGATTTTCTTTTCATTTTTAAATTCAGGTACTGCAATAGATTTCTTTGCACAATAAGGAATAGACGGTCTCTCTCTCTCTCTCTCTCTCTCTCTCTCTCTCTCTCTCTCTCACTTCCCCAAAAAATGTATCAAAATCTTCTTGAAAAGGCGATGAAAGTGAAGGGAAAAAGAAAAAAAAAAGGATACTTCTTTTTTCAATGAGAGCAAGTCTGGTATGGTTCTGAACAAAGCTCAGAGGCTATTGATGGAGGCTTCAACACGCACGTTTATAGACACGTAATAACGGAACTTTTCAATACCGGAGAATGCTTGTATTTTTTGGTTGTGTGGTGACTCTAGAAGGTAACAATAGAGGAAAGCTGGAATTTTCAGCGGTCAGTAGGTTACTTTGTATTAGTTTTCATCGTTTTTTAAAGGTATTTTTCAAAGTTAAAGAAGTCATTGTATTTTCTTACAAAACTAGGTTTAAGGCCAATTTATGTTTTTCTATTTACGTAACCCAAAAAGCAACCATTATCTGCGATACATTAGCTATAAGGGTCATAGTCATAGTCATAGTCATATAGAGTGGGGAGGTCAGGAAAGCCCTAGGTGCTGATTCCACTAGGGAATATTGCACCAAACCCCATTGTTTTTCGATACTCCTGTCAGAGAAAGCCAGATTCCTTGAGAAAGGCCAAAAGGCTTTTGACAGGTTCTTCGTGAATTGTATCAAGTTCTGTTCCAAGACCTAGACTTGAGTGCCTTATGTGAAGCAGAGCTTCGCATTCAAAAAGTATGTGGTGGGCAGTTTCCTCCACCATATTGCATTTTCTGCATAGAGGTTCTTCTTTAAAGATTCCCATCCTATGAAGGTGTTTTCTTAGGTGATAGTGGCCTGTGAGAAATCCAACTATCACCCTCATCTTACCCCTGCTAAGACGAAGGATCTGAGATGTTTTCATAGAAGGTTCTTGAATCATAAGCCTTGCATGTTTTTGATCGGTGGTTAGCTATAAGGGTCACTTAATTTGTCGGGTTTCTTTTTTTGGGTTTTATGGTGCAAGGATATATGTGGGCATGCTTCACCAAACGTAGGACAGCAATGCTAAGTAATAGACAAACACAAATAAGAAAAGTTTTACCTACTCAAAAGATATAAATACTTCGGGATCTGCGCGTCCCATAACTCACAGGTTGCTAGAGCAGCAGGCGAATCATCTGAGTGATGGCAAATCCTGTTACTTGATTAAGATCGATGTTCAGTAAAAGTGACTTATGCGATCCATGTAAGACGATAACCTATTTGAATACGAGTTAACATAAAATATATATGTTATTATCTATAATCACTGGATGATAATATCAGTCGTTGAATTAAAACACATTTCCTCGTAAGTACATTTCGATTTCCTCGAGTTAATTTAAATATTCACTTAAACAAGCCCATCATGTGTTTCTTCATACATTCTGGGGAGGAGGTAGTTGAATTAACATCACATTGGAGCAACAAAACGGGCTATTGGGGAAAGACCGGGATAAATCCTTAAAAGAAAGATCCGAGGACATTACATTGTCATTTTGAACCACGGCCAGATGACGAGGCCAGCACCTGAGCAGGTACTCATCTTTCTAAACCTGTACACCACGCCAACGTGAGGATATTTGAAGCCTTGACATATTTAACGTGCACCTTTCCCAAACCCGATGTGCTTTGGTTGGATCGAGTTTTGAACTCACGACCTTCTGGTTGCTAATCCGTTAATCTTCCAACCAGGATACCGCAGCCTCATATATATTCCGGTATAAGGTAAAAGGGAACGATCTGTTGACCTATCTTTGAGAATTAGTAAAATTTTAAAACACTTAACACTTGATATTTTACTTATATAGTGTAAGTAGTTACGTGCGAGATCGAAACAAATAAGAAAATACCTGAAATATCTGTATCCCAATAGGGTGTTCACAAAAAATCAATTTTCGAATTTCTACCGGGGCACCCCCCTAAAAGTTGTCAATAGGCTAGAAAATGTGATTGGAAAAGTTTTAACGCATTCTGATAACATTAACATGTGCCTCATTGAGGTTAAAGTTAAGAAAAACAGCGATTTTTAGCAAAAAATCGTAGTGTTTACTCCTTAAAATCGAAACTATTCGTCCTAGAACCTGGTTCTTGTCTTATTTCATAGGAACTTTTATTGACTTGAAATTTGATCTCATCCACTTTTTTTGCTAAAACTGATAGAATGGTATTTAGCATTTTGCAGGTAAGATCGTAGTGGATATCCTCAAAAGTGAATTTTCATGCAAAGCCCTTAAAGCATTACAATATTCAATTACATCTGTTTTCCAGATTTTGCTTTTTGTATTTTTCTTTTTGTACATTAAAAAGGCTTTCGTTAGAGGTATTTTCAAAAATAAATCCAACAACATTCAAATTCAAAATGAAGGAATTAGGGGTAAAGAAGAGGAAGCAAGGAGTAAAAATGACAACAAATAGTGTTCAAATGTATTTAATAATTATATTATTGACTTATACATCATTACATTATTATTATTTAAATATACATATTAGGTGGTAGTTATAAATTAAGGTGGTAATGTCTTAAATATTGTAGCTTTAAAAGACTCTTGAAAAATGTGCCTACATTCAGATACAACTTGTAAAAGTACTTCAGATACAACTTGTGAGTGGTATTTGTCATTTTTCAGGCATTTGGTCATGACACACAGAATTTAATTCTAGACAGAAGTGTTATACGACTTCGCAACTGATCTCATCTAAAATTGATTTAGAAATTCCGATTTAGAGAAAGGTGTTGTGCACTGGGATGGGAAATTGCTTCCAGATTTGTTGAGTGAAGAAAATGTGGAGTGGATAGCGATTTTGATTACTTGTGGCGATGAAGAACAGTTGATAGGTGCAATCCTTGAAAATAGTACGAGGATAATTCAGGCAAAAGCTGTATTATTAGCAGTTGAGCAGTGGGGTAGTGGGCAGTCTGGAAAATCCAGGCAATGTGTTTTGATACCACGGCAGTTAATACTGGCCGGCAATAATACTCGTCGCCTTAAGGAAACCTGCGTTTTGCTAGAGCATTTATTAGAGAAAAACCTTCTGAATTTAGCATGTCGCCACCATATTTTAGAAGTTACTTACAAAGCAGTTTTTAATTGCAAAATGAGCACATCCACTGGTCCTCAGCCAGATATTTTTCGAAAATTCCAGACAGGGTGGTTTCAGCTAGACAAGAAGAAATACAAACAGGCATAGAAGATGAAAATATTAGAAATAAAATCAGTTATCCAGACCAAATTTCAAGTTTTATTTTTGAACAATTAAAAAACCGACAGCCCACGGATGATTATAAAGAATTCATTCAACTTTTCTTAATTCATTTAGGGCGTCTTTCTCAAAGAGACATTTTTTAGAGGACCTGGTGCTATTCATCGGGCCAGATGGATGACAATTGCCATTTATTCTCTTAAAATGTATATTTTCCGGGATCAATTTTCGTTAACTTGCAATATTTATGTAAAAGCATGGTTTAATGCCCACAAACCCACTTTGGCCCCCAACCTAGACCTACAATTATTAAAATCTTTAATTAGATACAGAAAAATTGATAAAGAAGTTGCAGACAAGGCCCTGTCTAAAATAATAAACCATATGTGGAATCTGAACTCGGAGCAAGTTGCATTTTCATTTTTCGATGATACTTTGGGAAAAAATGTCAAAACAAGCATGGTTAAAAAATTAAGGTCCGAAGTAGAAAATGATGAAGATGATTTTGATGATAGGATGTAAAATCAAAACTCAATCTCCCACAAGTTGTTCTATTATTATTGGACAAAGAAGTTGATTATTTTGTTTCTCTTCAAATTCTAATTTTTTTTAAAGAGATTTGAAATCGATACAGATTTTTTAAATATTGATCTACGGTGTGAAAATCAAGATTATTTAAAAGCTAGAAAAATAATGAATGGTTTAAGGGTTGTTAATGACACTGCTGAGAGAGGAGTAAGATTAATTAAAGACTTAAATTCCTCTTTGACGAAAGACGAAGAACAACGGCAGTTCCTTTTACAAGTTGTATCTGAATGTAGACAAATTTTTCCGGACACTTCAAAAGCTAGAATATCTAAGACATTATCACCTTAATTTGTAATTACTACTTAATTTGTATATTTAAATAATAATAATATAATGATGTATAATTCAACTATATAATTAATAAAATACATTTGAACAATATTTGCTGTCATTTTTACTCCCTGCTTCCTTTTCTTTATCTCTAATTCCTTCATTTTGAATATAAATGTCGATGGATTTATTTTTGAAAATACCTCTAACAAAAGCCTTTTAGTGTACAAAATGAAAAATACAAAAGTGAAATCTGGAAAGCAGATGTAATTGAATATTGTAATCTTTTTAGGGCTTTGCATGAAAATTCACACTTTTGTGGATATCCACAACGACCTTACCTGTGAAATGCTAAATATCATTCTATCAGTTTTAGCATAAAAAGTGGAAGAGATCAAACTTCAAGTCAATAAAATTTCGTATAAAATTAGATAAGAACCAGGTATCTAGGACGAAAGATTTCGATTTTAAGGAGTAAAAACTACGATTTTTTGCTAAAAATCGCTGTTTTTCTTAACTTTAACCTCAATGAGGCACGGGTTAATATTATCAGGTTGAGCTGAAACTTAGACAATCACAGTTTCTAGCATATTGGCAAATTTTAGGGGGGGGGGTGCCATGGAAGATTGGGCGAAAACAAATTTTCCCCATGTACCTTGTGACCACCCTAGTGTCCCAACCATCTGTAAATTATATCTTCCTCTGCTTTTGGACTTAGCTGTCGTGATTTGGAAGTATGGAGAGTGGGGTGCCAGTTCAGATGTTGACCCTTGTTGTATTGCTCCAGTGCGACGTAAACTTGGCTATCTGTCCTCTTTTAGATATTGCTAAATATGTTTAACTTAGTATGAAAAAAAAACAAAAAACCTTGAAGTTTCAAAATTTAATTTTTTTACCAATTAAGTAAAAATATACTTGAAAAGCTCTTAATGTTTGATACAACTTTCACAAATTTCAAACTGAAAGAGCAAGTAATTGCTTAATACTTTCTAAAATATTCTTCTCTATAACATTTTGAAAGTCTAAAGATGCTGAAAACTTAAAACACGAGTGATAGGTGAAAACTTAAGCTGAAGACGTTGGAACACAATAATAAGAGTTCATCGAAGCAATGCATTCGATTATGGAACCGGACTTGCAAAATGTGTAGGCTTACCTAACCCTCCAAGTGGTTTCGACGATATGTCCATCAAGATCTGACAAATTTTTCAATGACAAGATATCTTGTCATCAAGATATTTCAGATATTTTGATGATGACAAGATCAAAACCTGGTCAGTTTTCTTCTGAAGACGAGCTATCTTGTCATCAAGATATTTCCGATATTTTGATGATGACAAGATCAAGATCTGGTCAGTTTTCTTTTTAAGACGAGATATCTCTTCTATCTGTCAATGGCTTCGATGATGACGAGGTACTTAGTAAAGACAACCAACAGGAGGGTTAAATCAATAGTTTAACAGCGATAAATTACATAAAAAAATATGTATCACAGAAGAGCAATTGGGTTAGAGTGTTAGCAAAATCTTAGGATTCTGTCTGGTTTTGTACACACTAACAATCCCCATCATACGTGCCATCTAATAAATCTATTACCGGTACTTCTAAATAGCAGATGCAAAATTTGCAAATGACAAGATACTTCGTTCTGGTAACCACTAGGTGGGTTGATTTAAGTTATTCATTCTGTGTTCTTTAGTTCATGTAGCTTGATTTGTAAAAAATTGTTTTGGCACCTTTATAGTGGTCAGTTAGCGAATATGTATGTTGTGAGGTGAAAGCAATGCTACACTTCTCGGAAATCCATTGACATTCAGGGTTAAAAGGCTAAGTATTAATCACAAGAAAGTGTGATTATAAGCGTTCAAAAATTAGAGTTATGGTTTGGAACAGGGCAGCAGAACTAGAACTAAAGCGTTTGGGATTACTTTTTCCAGAGGGACAATCCATCTATTTTGAAATATCGCGTAGGCCAAAGACCTTTTGAATCCAAGACTTACACCAGGCGGCCTCGAAAAGTGTCAAGTAAATATAAAAGGTCTGGGCTATCTTTGAAAAGGGGATCCAACAATACATCTCATTTGTTGGGGAGAAATCAAAAATGCAGACACCCGTCGCCATTCAAGCCTTTGTTGCTGCCCGTGAAGCTGATCCCTCCCTCTTTCTAGTTTGTCCTTGGCCTCTGAATTTGACACTTCAGATACGTTAGAGAGTTGAGGTGAGGAAATCGAAATTAAAATAAAAAAAAAAGAACTGGCCGTGATATATATGTGTGTTTAAATTTTAAGCAAATCCTCGGATACTTTTTGCTGTTCTCTCCTTATCTTTGTTCCTTTTTTATTTTTCTTAGATAATTTTACAGTTTTTAAGGTGGCATTCTTTGCGTTTTCAGAAAAATTGGTACTAACGACTTCTGCATAGAAAAATGTCAGTTTTTATATTAAAGCTTAGACAATTTTTAGCGACACAAAATCTTGGGAGAAATTTTTCAAATACCCATAAACGCTCTCTTTTATACTTTTTTTTTGAATCTCCCAATAAACCGTTTCGTTTCTTTAATGAAATAAATATTTTATTAAAAATTTTCATTATAAAGGGTTTTTGGTTCGTGTAAAAAAATTAATTCTCTGAAAATCCCACAAAGCTTATTTGAAACAGATAGGTGATGTTTGGAATGTATGATTAATTAAGTCACTTAATTATCGTTGTTCTGGAAATATTTAATGTACAGTTGGATTAACAGAAGTGTTTCAGTCATAAACTTTTTCTAATCAGGATACTTAAAGGTTACTCTCTTCATATTTCGAATAGGAGATGTCGGTCTAGCTATCCTTTGTATTACAAAATTGATTGTATTGCAAAAAACCAAAGGGCACTTGTGATTGTAAGATTGGAAACTAAAAAAACACTTTCACAGTTTCTTTAAGGGGCACATTACCTGTACGCATTAAAATCAGAAGAAAAAACAGCCTCATTTAAATAATGACTGAAATAAGAAGCAGAATGTACTTATATTTTAAATTAAACAAAAAATATAACTTAGGTAACACAAAAATATAAAATAAGCAATCAATATTTCACTTAACTTCTTTACACTGTAGCAGGTAGAGATTTTTTACCACTAAAATTTCATGTACAGCAGCGGCATGGAATAGATTTGTGTACGGTGGATGTTATCCCCTTTTAAGTGACCGCTGGCATCAATCACAATTTACGAACTGTGAGCGACTGACCTTCTAGAGGTTCCCTCCTTTTGTTCGGTACCCGACCCTGTCGACCATGAGGTGTGAACGCTTTGGGGAATTTCAGAAGGTCGCACCGGTGATATCTCTCTAGCGCCAAACGATACGCCACACAATACTATGAAAGGAAAGCGGTGTAAATGCCCGTCAAGGCTATATCGCTCAAGTTAGGTAATTAGGTAAGGGGGTGGGACATGCAGGTGAAAGAGATGTTCCTGGAGACGATTGAAAAAATCTAACCGCCGCAGCGTAAAGGTTAATTGATTTTTAGCAAAATATATCTCGTATTAGAGTCAAATTTTCCAATCCAGCTCGTACTTTTGTGCAAAATTTTAGTTTTAATTCGAAGATCTATTGATTAGAAAATGATTAATAAGTTTTAACAATACTCAAGGGCAGAGATAAAATCAAATGACCTTGAAACAGGTGTTTTTTATTGAGTCTAGAATCATGAAATGCCCAACATTTTAAGGGGCCGCGGTGACCCGTTTGGAAAAGCAACGGATTAGCTATCGGAGAGTTCGAACCTATGTTCAGTCATAGACCGTTGTGTACACGGGGGCTGGGGTATTTTTTAAATTGTTGTGTCCTCAAATGTCTTCATGTTGGCGTGGTGTGGAAGTTTGAAGAGTGGGGTGCCAGCTCAGGCGTTGTTCTTGGCGTGATTCCAAATTATGAGGCCTAATCCTTGGCTCTTTCCATTGGATACAGATCCCGAACCGTCGCCAATAGCTCGTTGTATTTCTCCAGTGTGACATTAATTAACTACCTATCTCTCTGTCCAACTTTTCAAAATAAAAATTCTCAGTAAAAACTATTGAAAGAAGAAGGCTAAAATTTTCTAGATTTCTTCACATTTGATTGAGAAAAAAATGAGCTGTTTAAAGAAAATCTGAGTAAGAGGCTGTGTATATTTGACATGGAATTGACCCGAAAATTCCATTTTCTGCAAATACTGTGCAGCGGTTTCAATTCCTATAACTAACCCAGGGTGTATTTTTCTGTGTCAGTAAAACCTTTTATTGGTTATGTGTATGTACATTTACCTGAGGTTGTCTTATGTTTAATATAATTTGGCCAAATATGGACCTTTGCTCAAGAAACTCCAACACAACCAACCAACCAATAAAACTCTAATTTGAGTTGATAAATGACGAGAAAAAACTTGCAAAGGTCTCATTGGGTATCCCAGCTCTAATTAGCTCCCGTTTAGCAAATGATCGTTAAGCGACAGACTAAACCATTTGAATCAACTTTTTCTCTTCAAAGTAATTTTCGTTTGATCACAAAGTAATGTAAATTGGTAATAGTTAACAGTTTGTTAGAGTAACAGACCGTCTCGATTAAAAGACCTATCATCATTGGTAGGTAACTATTTTCTCAACGGGGCGTAAATTATTCAAATTCGGAACAATTTTAAGCATAATTTCATAAGGTAGATAATTTTGCGCATCGCTTAAAATATGTGTAGTAATTGTGCGTATAATCGTGTATTAATTAAAGTGTACAGTTTAAATCTATAGCTTAAGACACACACACATATTTCCTGAAGTGTCCATAGCCCATTTCGTTTGTATTAGTTTGTAACAAGACCTAATACAATTAAACACTAGTGGAAAAGCTGTTAAAAAGTTTTAAAAGTCCTCGGAGGACTTCTTGCGCAAAAACTTGATTAGAAGCGGTAAGTAATCAATACTTTCGTATTTAATAAGAAAGGCGGGGCAATAATTCAATTTAGTGCTATAATCAAGGTTGAAGTGGTAAGCAGAGGCTGTTAAGTGCATTAATTGTATTTTCTACGGCCATATCTCTACATTTCCCGTCAAAATGGATTTTGCAAAATCAGGATCGCTCGAGCCAGGGTAATTCATGAAAATAGATGTAGGGGCATCTTATTTATGGCTCCAGGTTCCGTAGAATAGCTTGAGAATGAACGTTTTGCTTTTTTTGGGTTCCATTTAACGATTGAAGGCTTGCAATTATGGTGCAGTTTTTCAGTGTGATATTGCTTTTAGAGCTGATTAGCTGTCAATTACGGGCAAAAGATTTTTAATGAAGGACAATTTAGATTTGTTGGTGGTTCCAAGTTTTTTCACGTCAAAATAAAGTTCCAGGCTAATTATATTTCACCTTTGATTTATTTTTTAATTGAGAGACGTAAATTTGAGTGTTATTCAGAGTAACATGACAACAGTTAATTAGATGATACAGGAAAAGAGTAAACTATTATACATTCTATGAATATAATATATTTCATGCAGATTTGCTTTTGAGTTGATGCATTCTAACGCAGTCGAAGAAGTTAGAACTACAGAAGTTTTGCCATATTTATATATTTTATTCGTCTTATACTCCCCCATTAGATTCAACAGATTTAACACCTATTAATAGGTATAAATCAATACGATTAATCATAATATGTATAAAAGATTCCTTTGATTTATTCAAATTTCGTATTGATTTATTCAATTAGTGTTTTAGTTACGCTGAAAAAAAATTATAAAATGGTTTATCTTACATAAATAAGCCTATTAAATTTCAATACTTGTAATTACAGAATCTCACGATCCATTGAATTTTAATAGCATTGTCATTATCTTTGCATTCGTTGCGAAAATGTTTTTTAAATGTACATAAAACGATCATGTAAAGTTATTTTTTAAATACTTCTACAAATGTTATTTTTGTTTTATCACAAAATTGCAAAAAATAAAACAAATAAAAAACTCCCTTTACTTTATAATAAATTGAAAACAATAGAAACACAATTTTTCATGTGGTTTAAAATTAATTTTCTGTTTTTCATTAAATTGCTTTATGAGATGTCTGAAATCATTCCCAATATTTCGAATTCAAAGGAAAAAATAGTTTCATGCAACATATTGACTAATTCCTAAAAACATTTTGGGTCACCATGGCATAGTGGCTTTGCCCGCTGCGCTAGAAACCTACGAGTTGAAGGGGGCACACGAAGGTGACGTCGCACTGGAGCAACACAACGGGCTATTGGCAACAGTCCGGGATTATTTTCCAAGGCATTAAGAAATGCGAATTTCCAAGGCATTAAGGGCTTTTTGGATTAAGTAAAAAAATTTTCTTTAAGAAAATTAATGTGAAATTTTTTTTTACTATCGAAGATTATAGCTCTTGAGCTGCGATGAAAAATGTAAAATTTACATCTGGCTTAAAATGTTCATGAGACAAAAGTAATCAAATTACAACTATGAAAGTTTCAGGACATATCGCACTCCGACAGGAAAACTGACACAGCTCAAAATTGCAGAATTTGAGAAGAAACATGAACTTACTAAATATAAAACTTATATTGAAATAGTGTAAGCTTCTCTCTCTCTTAAATTTTAGGTAAGTATTCATGGTGGTAACTTTTATTATATTCTGTAGAATAGTAATATAACACACTGGGTCACCTCATAATATTTTTCAATGACATAACATCAAAATTTTTATTTTTTCACTTGTGTCACTTTTTTTGACGGGGAGTGATATAATAGACATCTTGCTCTTTTATGTCAAAACGTTTTTATGTTTTTGGAGGTTTTCTTCACAGTGAAATATACATTTACAAATATTGAAAAATCGTGTTTTTCCATAATTATACTACACTTTTAAATTTTTTTTCCGTACAAAGGAGAAGAAATACAATCACCAAATTACGACATGTTATTTGTTAGGAAAAGCTCTTTATTAAGAAGAATTTTTAATATTGTCTTTTAATTTTTAAAATACCAGAGCAATTTGAAACTGTAGCAAATTGGTAAAATTTCTATTTTTGTTGATCTCTCAGATTCGGCAATGACGGCTATTAAATTGTTATCTGCTTTTTCCTAAGAGATTTTTTTCTGTAGAATATAATGATATTAAAATTTTAAATTTGTATTTAATTTTTTGAACTTTTAGTGCTAATCTAAATTTGTGTGGCCAATAAATAATAAAATTTAGATTTCTGCAATCTAATATTTTGCAAGTGCTCATTCTATATGTGACCTATTTCAAAACGGATTTTCATTAAAAGAAGTGATATGTCAGCCACAGAGCCGATTTGCTCATTTTGCATGGAATGACCCTTCTAGGATCTTCATTCTCCTAGGAGAAATTGGGCAGTTTTGTCTCGATGTGGTATCTTGTCATCAGCAAAACTCACCAGATCTCTATGGAGGAGATATCTAGTCAAAATTAACTGGAGGGTCAAATAAAGACTGGCTACAGAAAATCTTGGCTTCGTCTGAAGTGGTGCTGCACATGGGAATCGTGGACAGGTATGCAAACCTATCATGTATAGTGACGAATTCTATTTCTGCCTTGGGGCAGATGATCACCGCATTTGCTTGTTGACGTTGACGCCTCAGGTAAACTTCGAAATATTCTAGAGTTGGCTAATCAAAACAAATATACGTCAACGGATTTCTATCTACGACGAGCCTTTGGGTTATGCCCTATTGACTATAATTGTTTACTTTTAAAAGAGGTTACCATATTTTAATTAATCTATTGAATGAGACATTTAAAATAATCTGCAAGTTTAGATAGTTTAAGGTTTAATGAAATTTAATTGAGGGGGTGGTAATTGCATTTACTACTGCAGGTTTAATAATGAGGTGTAAAATGTCTCGGCTGTAAATCGAAACATGTCTTACTGTCTTGGCTTACTGCAGAGCCGCAAACCGTCGTAATTCCTAGTGTAATGGTGTGGAGAACCATCCAAACGACAGCCAATTTCATCCAATAGTGGAATAATGTAGTTTGAAAGCACATTGATACTTCCAGCAGATCCTATCTGTTTTGCCTCTCATATCATGTGTCCATTGTGCTAATTATCCGTTTAGTGACACCCGGCCACACACAATTCACATCTTCCATTAATGCCTCCATGGTGTCAAAATTCGACGTTGGCCAGCGAAATACCCAGATCTGCCTCCCTTTGAGCATGACTGGGATAGGTTAAGTTGTCGATTGCGTAATCCCTGGGAAGTAAGGGATATGGAGCAGCTCCTGCCGATAATGCTTCACATAATTCTCGCATAAGGACTCCATTTGACTTCATTCCATGCTATACATCATCATTTATCGCCATCATACAGTGATTTACAGTTACTAATTTATGACATTTCTGATGTAATATTCTAGGCCACTCTATTTGATATTGTTATACTTTTTTAATCTTGTCATGAGGCACATGCTGTTCTTCATTCCGATCAAATACTGGGATTTTTCTTCTTTTTGTTTTGGCTGAGAATTTATTTAATGGATATTCCCTTTACTAAAATTTATAATTCATAAAATTTACATCTCTGTATAACTTCTAAGATCTTACATTCAAGTGTATACAACACATTTGGATTCCAAAAATCAAAAAATTATATTTCAGAATGGAAAAGTATTAGTATTTAAGATACGCATTACAGAGGTAGATTTTTATTTAGATATTGAACTGCCTCGCGTGGACTATTTTATTCAGGTTTACTCAATTATCACCGTGTTTATTCGTGTGCCTATTCGTGTTCTGTATGCAACGATTCCGGAGATTTACTGATGAATTCAAAACGTACTATAAGGAAGTATTTAATGCGAATAAAAAGGACATTTATCGCACACGATATAAAAGTTGCCTTAGAGAATATAATAAAGACATACAATGCTTTATTAAGATATTTATGAGAAAATATGCAACAGTATTATCAAGTCCATAAGTCTAAGACACAAAAATATACATAATTACGTGACTATACTATGTGCACAATTGATGTGTGCATTGATTTTCACTGTTTAGGAGTCCAGTAATTAATGTGCAAGATCAGAAGTAAAATAAAGATCAAATTTACTATATATGGTTGCGAAAAATCCCTTTGTTTTCCTTGTAGAAGAGTAAAGCTTTTTAAAAATGCTATATTATAAAAGGAGAGAAAGGTACTAGCATATGATTTATATATTTTTATCTGTATATACGAGGGCTGTTCAATAAGTAATACGACTAATTTTACTGTCGCGAAACCACTCATCGCAATATTAATTTCTGTGGAATAAAGAAATGTTGCTAGTCTGTTCTAACAAAAAAAGTTGGTAGATGGTGTAAGCGAGCTGATGTGCCAGAATGTCAGTCAACTAAATGCTAGCTTGGTTCGCTGCGCCTCCGAGCCTTTAAACACCTTATACCATTAAATTTTGTGTTCGTTTGCAAAAATTGGCATCGGACACTTTTAGCACGATACGCGAGGTTTTCCACGATGTTCATGTAGCAATGTCGATGACAACATGCCTGATGGTAGTCGCTCCTGTGTTGATCACTGTCTCTGTGATGGACGTTGAAATCTTCCTTCACTTTCAAGATCTTCCACATTTGGCCTACCTTCCTAAAAGTTTTATGCCAGCAAAAAGCACTTGCCCTTGACATTGCTTCATAATGGAAAGCCTTGAGTATCATGCTAAAAGCGTCCGATGCCGATTTTTGCAAACGAACACAAAATGTAATCCCATAATGCTGTTCAATGGCTTGGAGAAGCGGCAAAACAAGCTTGCGTTTAGTCACGCGACACTCTGGCACATATACACCATCTATCGACTTTTTTGTTAGAACAGACTAGCAATATTTCTTTATTCCACAGAAATTAATATTGTGATGAGTGGTTTCGCGACAGTAAATTAGTCTAATTACTTATTGAACAACCTACGTATAAATGCTCATTATATTGACAAATCACAACGTATACGCTATCATTCTTTTATTGTTTCTTTCTATGTAGCATTTGCATTGTTTATGAAAATTAACTACAGCATATAAAATTTTAATGGTGTTATGTTAATCAGGATTGTAAATTTAATTTGATGTCGTTTATGTACTTTGCATATTGGATCTAGTAATTTAAGTATGTTACATTTACATTACATTTATTATTACATTTACTCACAAAATTAACGAAAGTGTTCATGAAATTAAATACTATGTTCATGAAATTAAATACTATGTTCATGAAATTAAATACTATGTTCAAGAAATGAAATCCTTTTAAGTTATAAATGTCATAACATGTAAACTCATTTTTCTATGTTCAAAAATAGAAATTAAATTAATTCTAAACAGTAATATCACGTGTATAAATCATTTAGAAAAACTAAATAATAATCATTATGAAGCACAATTAAGTAGAAATTCTTAAAAACTACACAATCGGTTTAATTTTTCAAAACTCCATTATAAAGTAAATTAATTCTGTTTTAAATCTTTTGAAAAAAATCGTGTATCAATTCCAATGAAATGCAAACAAATCAAAGACAATTTAAAGCAGAATGAGTAGATGTTTTCTTGAATTATTTTGTAGGAAAAATTACATGTTTTTAACTCTAAAATGTGTAGCTATCACCTGGCATAATAGAGTAAATTATTAAAGATTTAAACCAACTAAATAATCAGCGAGTATATCATATTTATGGTTTGAGAAAAATTGATTCAGATAACCCTTGTTACTCACACAAGTGACATTTTAATTCATTTATTATCAAATGTGTCTGAATTAACTTTCTGCTAAACCTTAATTTAAGGAAAATAACTTTCATAATGTATGTTACTCTTACAAATAAAGCAATACGATTTACAGAAAATCCATCGTAAAAACACAAATCCGATCTTTTTGATTGAGTAGACTTTCATAGCACTTTCAAATCTAAATCAGGATAATTTTATGTTTAATTAAGATTCACACTCCTAAAAAAGTCTAGATCTGTCCGAAATATATGCTGAATTGGGGAATTTTAAAAGCTTCGATGAAATAAAAAAAGACAGGAAAGAAAGAAAAATATCCACCAGATGCCGTCGAAAACGAGAAAATAATAGCATTCCTTTGAAAGAAAAAACGTTTCTTTCCGTGCATAAGATTTTCGCCAGTACTCACAAATAAATTACAAGGCCTAAAAATACAAAAATTGTTTTAGGTTGGTGAGATTGTGGGAGTACCTCGAAATTTCACTTGACAAATAAGCGTTTTATGCGAGACTTGTATTGATTTGTGAAATACATTAATTAATCATTAATTATAATTTTTTAACCCATGCACATTGTAAAAATGCATTAATTTTGAAAATTAATCCATTAAATTTGATAGCTAACTGTTTAAGTGCACCTTTAATAGACTTTTTCATCAAACAGATCAACACATAATACGGTAGGTAATTAACGTAGCACTGGAGCAGCACAAGCAACACATAATGCGGATATGCAACGTATATAGAATTTTAGGTCCAAGTCCCGCACCCATATTCTACACTGTAAAAAGAAAGTATTACTAAAATTCTAAAAAAAAAATGTATTTTTCATGAGGATTAGTTTTATTTCAGTCTTTTATAGTAGATTTCTCCTTTGACAATACAGTATATTCTACATTGAGTTGAGAGAAGCGGTATCCCGGTTGGAAGAGTAGCAGATCAGCGACCGGAGAGATATGAGTTTGAAACTCGATCGAACAAAAGACCGTTGTATATGTGGAGACTGGTATACATTAAACCTGGCCTCAAGTTTCCTCTCGTTGGCGTAATAGAAATTATAGGTTTTGAGCTTGAATATTCTATAATTCGATGAAATGAGCGATTAAATATATTTATCTTTCTACCTATTCTTTATAAATTAAGCCGTAGTAGCCCTGTGGTTGGTAGAGTAGCAGTTTAGTAAGAAGAGGGTTGCTTGTTCGAAGCTCGATTCAACTAAAGAGCGTCGTGTACGTGGGGGCTGGTGTACATTAAAACTATGGAGTGAAAGTTTGGAGAGTGGGGTGTCTGGTCATGTGTTGAGCGAGATATCACCGAGGTTCAAAATTACAAGGTGTTGAATCTTTCCTCTCGGGGTTGTTCCCGGACAGTCTCAAATAACTCGTCAGTTTGCTCTAGTGCGACGTTCATTAACTACCTACCTACATTTATTCGATTAAATAATGGAAAGTTGTGTTGCTTCAGTGTGACGTTAATTAAATATCCTACCTACCTAATGGAAAATTATAAACGCTCACTTCAAATGAAATATAGATAGTTCGAGGTGAGCGAGATATAAATATTTGTAGTAAATTTTCCTGCATAAAAAAAGAAGTTTCCCTCGATATATAACTTTTCACTCATTTTTTATCACACTATCAAGAGTTCGGTGTTTTTTCTCATGTAGAATGTGTGTTATAATGTATTTTATTCCATTCATTACACAGTGTAGTAACACCACAAAGGCATCTGATGAGAAACACGCAAACCTTCCTTGTGTTCATAAAACTTCTTTCCTGCGGTCACTTTACACCAGCTTGTGTGCCAACTTGCGTGTTAAAGATAAATGTAATAAATAGAAAGCCTCGCATGCCCGTTGACAGCCTCAGCGTCACGCGATATTGAAAGAGATGTTGTTAACGTCATTAAATGTCCATTAATTAATCTCATATGTTGGGGTTCTGATTAAAGTAACGTTTTGCAAGTGAGCATCATTTTTTGCTTTAAAACAATAACAAAGAAGAGTCCTAAAGAAGTCTGACAATCATGTTTATTAAAGATTAATGCATCATCTTTTACTAAGACTCTTTTTTTTGCGCTGGAAAATAATAACAATCGGCTGATTACTCTCTCCTGTCAAGTGTGTCTTAATCCTCATTACTTTGCGAATGTGCTGCTTATTTTTGGACCTGTTTTTGTGTCACCATTACCTTCAGGTATAAATAAATGAGGCACAATACCGCTTTTCATGTTCGGAAGATTACAAAAAAAGAAGACTTATCAATGGGAAAAAACGAACTTATTTTCCGCGGAGTGTAACTTCAGGTTAGAAACACGCACTTTACGATAGGGCGAAGTAATAAAAATTAGAATAAATGGGGGCAATAATCAAATGAATGCTGAGAATGCACAGATGAAGAAAAGTTATTATTTTTTCAATGTCTTCGGGTGAAAAAAGGAATGAAATTGAACTGACATGTTTAGGGAGGGAAATTATTGCTTCGTTTGTATTCATTTTATAATTGTTTCTCATTAATGTGCTAATTTCATGTCAAAAGCAGCGGAGTTATAAAAACACATCATGCCAATTTAAAGAGATAATGGGAAAAAATATGACGCTTATCACCAGAAGTATGTTGTAGGGTGACTGCTGTACCTTCGGACACATTAGCATTTCAATTTTTTAGAGCGGATCATAAATAAACAACATAAAAAGAAATACTTGAAAAGTTTTATTTGAAATCATTTATAATTAAAATTTTAATAGAGATAAAAACTGGATCACGTTATAGTAATTGAACAAAAAGATGCTTTTGTATTTATTATTTAACATTGCATTTGCTGTAAAAAAATTATCTTCACATTTTAACTGCTCTGTCTCTTTGATGTGACATTTAAACGATTTTGGTAGATTCAAAACTATGTCGACCTTCATCACATCAAATAAAGGGTGGCCATAAAATAGCTTTCACTCTTTGTGGCATCTTGAAGACATGGGGAGATGTGTTCCGTGAAAAACAATTTTAGTACCTTAAGTCGAGTAAAGAGTAAACTTTGACGATCTTGGAGACGAAAACAGTCAAATAATTATCGCACTAAAACTCACGTCAAATTAACTATGGAGTTTCGACTGCGTAAGTAACATCCGCACCACTAATTCATGCTCAATATGTGGCGCGTTCCAATTTAAGAAATAAAATTGGCAAGTTGCATTCAAATTTTTATAGATTCAACTTACAGAAAACACTTTTTTATTTGCTAGAATCAGGAACTCGGATGTTGCTTCGTCATCTGACTGGTTAAAACTTACAGGGAGTTGACATTGAATTTTTCTCTTGGGGATTGATCCCGGACCGTCGCCAATATCCAGTGTGTTGTTAATTAATTAACAATTACCAATCGCCACAATCTGGCTTATACGCCAATTCCTCCACATACGCCAATTTCAACGTACTAGCATTTCTTGCGTTTACCAAATTGTATCTGAGGTGGGGCATGCTTAACGTGACCATTTATTTTTTCCCTCAAAACGAGACACCTACTAATTTTTAGGTAATAATATAAAATTCAATAGAACACACATTTCTTTACAATTTTTATTTATTAATGAAAAGAATAGGAATGAGAGTGCGTGCGTGTGTGTGTGAACACGTGAAAATAAATAATTTATGTGGTCTTTATATTTTCTGAAGAACAAATTTGCTCAAGTATATTTGGTGTTGATTTTAAATAAGAATGAAATTCTTGGCTGGATTTCTTATAATTTACTTTTGAATTTTATAAACGGGTACTTGATTTATAAGTTAGCATTAGAAGTGCACTTACGTTTAGGCATTGTTGAAATGAAGGTTTCACGTACAAGAAATTTAAATTGACTATAGTAAAACACGTCGATAAAAAAATAATAATCAATCGTCAAGAAAGATGCACGACCTGTCTACGCGTACTATCAATCGATGAGCCAGAGTTAGCAGGCTTCTGACTAGGGATGGGGGAAATAACAATCTGTTCTTTTACAATGTGAATTCCAAAATTCTAGATGCCTAAAGTGATTACAGGTTCTAAATTGAAGCATTCAGTTCAATAGCATCTAGTTTTCTTCTGTCAAAACAAAAGAAAAGAAAAAAAAGCTTCCCCATCTTCCCCTATAGAAAATAGTTGACCGCGAAAACGATGGCAATAATTTTTTGTGCTTAAGATTTTCCGGAACTATATACAGTAAGTACTTACAAAAAGATTAGGTCCGTTGGTTAGATTTTCGCGCCTCTTTTTGAAACTGTCACCGTGGTTTGATCACTTTCTGAAATCGGGACATTTCGGAGTCCCAAAGCCGTGTTTGGGGACAATCCCACGTAATTTTTAAGCACGGTCAGATAACAGGGTCAACACTTGAGCTGGCACCTCAGCATTCAAACATCCAAACCACGCAAACGTGAGGGTATTGGAGGCCATGACAGACTCGCTAAACCGAGACTGTACCTATTGGGTTACCGTAGCTCCAAAATAAGGAAAAATAATTCAATAAGCATAAAACGTTTAGACTTGTTTGAAGAATTATATGCAAATGATAGCCATTTTGCATAACGCGATATCAATGTTCAAAGGTGCAAGACGGACGTGTGTTCATATATCGAGACCTCAAATGTCCTCACGTCGTCATGGTGTGGAAGTTTGAGAAGTGGGGGGGGGGGCAGTTCAGGTGTTGACCTCGTCATCTGACCGTGGTTCAAAATGACGATCTGTTGTCCTCGGATCGTTCCCTTCGAGATGGATCCCGGATCATTGCCTATAGTCCGATGCTACAGTGGGGAGTTAATTCAGCTACCTACCTTAATTCCTCATCATGAAATGTCGGACCGAGGGAGATAACTCCATTAAACTATTTCCTTAAACAGTATTACAAATTTTATTTTTCACTGTAGAAAAGGAAGAAAGATTCATTTTAGAGCATTTCAGGAATAGTTTCAAAGTTATTTTTACTTGTTCTACTTAATATTTTTACTTATTAAATTGAGACGAAGGGAAAGTAGAGTTCCAGAACAACCTGTGATTAACAAACTAATAAGTTTTTACCTCACAAGCCTTTTAACATCAATCATTAAATTACATTTCATATCAACGCATGCAAGCTCAATTATTTTCCTCTATTTTCTTTCCAAATTGTGAATCTCAGTTTCAAACTACATGCGTAGAAGTCTGCAACGGTAAAACGCAGCACCACAACATAATTATTAGTTTTTCTTTTCCAGGTAAAAACTACAAAGTTGCATAATATCCTGAGTATCACGATTGTTTCTAATAAGAGCCCCCGATAGTCAATAGTTCGTGTAATGAAGGGAAATATAGAGCTAATTAGAGCGTAACGATGTGGGTGTCTCCGAGCATCCAATTTGGAAGTATGTAAACTTTGTGGTGCAGAGAAATATGTAACTCATTAAAACTTAAGGACTACTGTGACGTTTTCTTTTGATTTTACTTCATTGTTTGCATTTATGGAATTTCGATCGCCTGCTAGCTTCCAAGAGTAATTCGCTTTTTGTTATTCTTGTTCCATATGTTGAGTAACGGAAAAAGGGAACTGGAACTAATCCAAGACAGAATTTGAGAGAACAATGCTGTGAATATTAATAGTTTGTACTTTTGCAGAACTTCTCTTCGGCATGAATTGTGCAACATACTTATTGCCATAAGTTTCAAAAATACACACACATATTCAGTACGTATTCCTTTCGCAAGTTCCTATGTATTTTTTTTTAGTTTTCCAACTCCATTTCTTTTATTTGCTATTATTCAATAATCTAAAATTTTTACCATTGTTTTTGTACCAGTTTGCCATTGAAATTCATTAATTAGTATATTGAGTCGCTCAGAAGATAATGCGGTTAAGTTCATTGTTTGATATTTTCTGATTTTTGTAAATTTTAATCGAATAAATGATATTATTTTTAGTTATTAAAGGATTTACTCGTTGTTTTGTTTTTTCTTGGTCAGAAAGTCCTTCTTTTTATAGCTTCTGAATATGTTGTATAATAATTTCAGAAGACAATGTGAATTAGTCCACTCTTTTTTTCAGTATTTTTTTTTACAAATAAAAAAAAATTACTCTTTCGATATGTGTTGGTAACACATAGGCCGTGTTCGTAAACAATTCTTAGAAAAAAGTGAACCAGAAAATAATCCGTCATGTGACCTTCGTTTCACCAGTTCTGAAGTTGCTTTTACGAAAGCTATACATTACAACATGAACTGATAAAACACAGAACAATTTCGATTAATCTATTTTTACATAATTTTTTTGCGTTTTTATTTGCACATCCTGAACATATGTTTTGTTCCAAAGCCTAGCCTTTGAAAAAAAGACTACTTTACTGATCAAAAATTAACAAATTAAAAATTTAAAAAACCAATGTATTAAACAACATTAATTTTGTACATTTTTGTTTTCTAGACTTAAGCCGCATTGGCTTCTGAACGACTCATGGTAATGAACTTTTTATCGATTGGAGTTAAATTTTACCTTACAATTTTAATTCAAAAGGCGAAAGAAACATGGGCAAGTTACCGTCAGTGTACAAATAGGATGAATATTCACTTGAAGCAAAGAAGATATAAGTGTTACAGATATTGGAAAAGGCATTACAAGACAGATCAACAGTGTTGAATTTCCTACATGAGAAACAGTGTACAGGGGAAGAAAGTCTAATGAATACCAAAATTTAAATAAATTGACGTTCAATTTTTAGTTAATTGTAATACTAAGATACAATACAACTTTATAGTTGAAATGCTAAGATACAATTTAATACTAAACTATAAAAGTTCATTACCAGATGCAAATAAATAAATTAATTTTTAAAAAGGGAACAAAAAATGAGTTACAGATTTACAATTAAATGAAAAACAGTAAAAAACTATTATGCCTCACAAATTTTAAAATCCCAATTTATATTCATAATTTCAAAAATGATGCTTGCATAATTTAGACTTACGTAGTGACACAGTTTTCGAATAAAAAGCACACAAAATCTTAGAAATTTGAATCGAGATAAATTTTTGTCTTTGTACGTATTTTATGTTATGTTGCGTGGGATATACTGAAATATCAAAATTTTTTCGTTAAAGAGAAAAGTGTCATATACCCTCCTGGGGGTAAAAGTTTCAACTAGGTATCTCGTCATAGAATGAAACTGACCGGATCTTGTGGACGATATATTTTGTCATCAGAAGAAAATTGACCAGATCTTGATCTCGTTATTTTAAAATATCGACACTGTCTTGATAACTACATATTTGGTTAAATGGACGAAGTCGCTGTTGCAAGATCTCAAAACGTTAAGTCACGTTGGCTTACGATTCGATTGCGTCAACTGGTTATTGAATAGTAAACTTGTGTTTTGTATCACGCTGGAAAAACACGTGGTACTTTTCCATTAGCTGGGTACCAGACAAAAACCGCCAAATTACAACGATAACTCAGCCAAAATAGCAACCTTTAAAGAGTTATCTGAAACGTTTATCGCAACCCTATAACAAATCCCTGAAAACATTCTTTTCGCGTCAACATTTAGACTTGGCGATAACTGCGCCAACTCTTAAGCTTGGCGGTTTTTTGGTACCCACCTTACGAAAAAAGTACTGATCTGTACTTTTCTTGTTAGCTGGGTACCATACAAAAATCGCCAAATTACAGCTATAATTTAGCCAAACTGAAAACCTTTAAAGAGTTTATCTTTTAACGTTTATTGCAACCCTATAACAAATCCCTGGAAATATTCTTTTCACGTCAACATTTAGGTTTGGCGATAACTGCGCCAACTTTTAAGCTTGGCTATTTTTTGGTACCCAGCTAACGGAAAAATACCAAACACGTCAACTTATCAATAATTTGTCAAACATTAGAATTCCTTTTTTCCCCCACAACCGCGTGACAGATCTTCAAACGAAGTGAAGAAATACCATAAAGCTGCAAGCACATACTCCGTCTATCTTATTAGGCATTTTAATTAACGTCACACTGGAGCAACACGGGCTATTGGCGGCTGTCCGGGCCTTTCGTTACATTCGAACTCGCAACCGTCCGGTTGCTAAGCCGTTATTCTTCCAACCAGGCAACAGCGGCCCGCCTTTTTTATTAGAAGGTCGATGAATGTAACTCGCTGACGATCGTGACAGAATAATGCATTCAATAGAAAATGTAGCTACCCTGCATACGTAACATTTACGTTGAATGGCGATATTACGTTACAAAAAATGGGGATGTTGGAAGAAAAAAAAATGATGAAAGAAATCAAACGTTATGAACACAAAAACAAAACTAAACGAAAGAAAAAATCAATATTTTACATTAATAATAACTTTGTCATCTTTCCTCATTGGAATATCATAATATAATGCAAATACATCAATATACACTCTATAACAAAAAAATAGACGTACCAAGAAGTTGCAGAATTACAGTGGTACCGGGCTCGATCATCTTGGACCGGCGCTGACTGGGGACGTATAGCCTTTAGTGACGAGTCCCATTTCCAACTGTGTTCTGACGAAAACATAAGACTTGTCCAGGGCAGCGTGGGGATATCCTACCCTTACTATCGCAAGCCACATATGCCCACAACAGGGCGTTATGGTCTGGGGTGCCATCTTCTTTAATAAGCGGACCCCTTTGGAAGTCATATCTGACACACTTTGAGCACAGCGGTACGTAGACGACATTCAACGGCCGGTTGTGTTACCGTTCCTTTAGCGACATCCCGGACTTACTTTTCCACAAGATAATGTCTGGCGGCACACGGCAAGTGTTGCTGTGAATTGTCTTCAAGCTTTCCCAAACTTCCTTGGCCAGCTAGGTCTCCCGATCTCTCTCCCTTAGAGCAAATTTGGGACGTTATGGGTAAGCGATTGCAACCATCCCGGAATGTTAACCCTTTAGCCCGACATTTGGAGAAAATTTGGCAAGAAATTCCGCAGGTCACCATCCGGGAACTTTTTCAGTCTATGCCCCATCGGGTAACAGTTTGCATCCAGGCCAGAAGTGGACCAACGCCTTATGGACTTCCTCCCTTTTTAACTGTCAAACTCTGAAATAAATCATTAAATTGTTCTCAAAATTTAATCGTTTGTTTTTCTATGTTTGTTCTTCACATCCACCAATTTTTATCGCAATCGGACAACTCCTTCTTGGTGCGTTGATTTTTTTTTTGTTATAGAATGTATGTGTTCAAAGTTTAATGTAATCAAACCGTGTCGCTTACTTATTTCATACATTACTTAACACTTTCACACCTTGCGATGTATATTTTGGTTATAATTCCAAGTCGCAGCTTGGAGATATAAAAAAAAGTAATGATGAATGGAAAAATATTCTCACACACAAAAGATTAGAAAATCAATGAGATTTGCAACCCATTCAGACACTAATGATCTTTAGATGTCTTATTTAACCTAATTTTCTGAGTGGCGAAAGCCGAGTTCTCGTGCTCACGTGACTACACGCCCTTTACCACATTCCGTGACCACCTGCTATTTTCTGTGTAATTCAATAATGTAGTTGCTGCAGATTAGCAGGTCATTTTTCCTGCTTCACTAATAGAAGCAGATATGCGAAGGTTTAAGTTAGGACAAGAAGCTTGACATCGGTCAAAATCACCAAGCTATGCTCTTCCAATTAGCCATCTAAAACAACTTCGACGCTGTTTTAAATGAACTGGCTTTCAATGTATAAATTTCTGTTTCAATATTTAACACTAACAATTGGTAATTCGTAATTTTTAGTTAACGTCGTACTAGAGCTACACAACGGGCTATTGACGACATTTAACACTAACAATTAACACTAATTTGTACTTATATTTAATTACTTATATTGTATTTAATTTATGTACTTATATTTAATTACTTATATTGTATTTAATTTATGTACTTATATTTAATTACTTATATTGTATTTAATTTATGTACTTATATTTAATTACTTATATTATATTTAATTACTTATATTATATTTAATTACTTATATTACATTTAATTTATGTACTTATATTACATTTAATTTATGTACTTATATTTAATTACTTATATTATATTTGATTTATGTACTTATATTTAACTTATATTTAAGACTAACAATATTAGCACTAATTTGTTGATACACAGAAAACCCCCGAAATGAACTGTTTCTATTTATTAAATCAATCAAAATCGGTTTGGAAGGTAATTGAATTAACGTCTTACTGGTTCAACATAACGGGCTATTGGTGATGGTCCAGCATTAATCCCGAAGGGGAAGATCCAAGGTGATGGTAATAGTAATTTTAATTAACGTGTACTAGAGCAACACAACGGGCTATTGACGACGGTTCGGAATCAGTCCCTTTAGGGAAAGATCCAAGGACAGCGCCTCGTAATTTTGAATCACGGTTAGATGACGAGAACAGTTGAGCTGGCACCCCTCTGCAAACTTCCACACCATGCCAACGTGAGGACATTTAAGGTCACTACATATTTAACGTGCATCCCCATGAACACGACGTCCTGGTTAGAAGAGTAACGGATTATAAACCGGAGGGTTGCGAGTACGAATCCAACAAACACCGTCGTGTACAAAGGGGATTGGTGCACGTTATATCTGTCATGGCCTCAAATGTCCTCACGAGGGGTGCCAGCTCAGGTGTTGCCTCGACATCTGACCGTTGTTCATAATTACGTGATGTTGGAGGATTTTTTTCACTTAGAGAATTGATCCCGGACTGTCATCAATAGTCCATTGTGTTTCTCCAGTACAACATTAATTAAAATACCTACCTACCCATGAACGCGATGGTCGTTGGTTGTGTCGAGTTTCGAACTCGCAACACAAAGGTTGCTAATCCTCTATTATTCCACAACTGGGGTATTGCAGTCCTATTTGAAGGTTGTCGTATTTGCGAAAATTCAAAATATACACTAGAGGGTTTTGAACAATCAAAATTTCGACCGCATCACGTTACAGTGAATTCAAATTTAATGAATGGAGAAACGTAAATATGTGTGTGCATACATCAGTAAATAAATAATAAGTGATAGTTATTGAATATAAAACGAGAGATAAACTCGGTCACAACTGCTGCAATCGAATGTAGCACATCACACTTGAAACTAATGTAAACTTATCAGACCTGAACTTTAGAGCTCAGACTACCTTTATATTTACAATTTCTTTTCATCCTGACATCCATTTTAGACCCATTACTCATTTCCTTCCCAAAAGAGCGATTAATGTTGATATTTTAAAACCGCATCCCTAAAACGTTGAAAATATTGCTTCAACCCCAAAGTTGAGTAGAGAATTTCAACAGTGTTTTATAACTACACTTGAACTTGCATTAAAACAGAATTTTTATATGAAGACTCAAGTGTTTTAATTTATTCTCATGAGGCTAAAATGTATAACTATTTTAATTAAACTCGGTTGCTTATATATTCTGTCACGCAAATTAAGGCTCACAAACAACGTAAGAAGGTTTGCGTGTCCTGCTTGAAGTCTTTCTCATCAAGGAGAAGGCCCCCCCCCCCCTCCCGTATGAATTATTATTGTCTGAAAATAATTCCTTCCTAAGAATAAGACATTGATAAATCTGTGTTCTCATTATAAAGTGAAAGTGACATTTTATTTTTATTTTAATCGAGGAATGGTAGCGGTTTCTTTTTTTATGAAAATATTAATTCAACTTTTTATGATCTTTCTAAAATTAGCTCTAGTGCAGTTTATTATTGATGAAATAGAACTATACTTTACACGTTCGCTGCCGATCTCGCCGCAGCGCGTGGTGTGGAGTGGTTTCTCAGTAACCAATCACGCAATCGCGCGGGAAGAGCTGCGCTTTCAATTGGCATTGTATGTTAGTGGTTGGCGTGGAGTAAAGGTTTGAAGATAGCTGTAAAGATATGTGGTTTTGAAATTATAGCTTTAATTTATTTGTTGACTGAGCTTTAGCTAATCTATTCTAGTATGGTACAAAGCAGTAGCGGAGAGATTAATTTGTTATGCAGCCAGCGCATGGGCCCAACAGCTTACACAGCGAAAGACTCAAAAACTGCTGAGTCTCCAGCGCCTGTTTACAGTACGCATCCTTAGAGCATACCGCACATCACCAACAAACACTCTACAAATATTGGCCGGTATCGAACCACTGCACCTTGTGGCTCACAGAGAGGCGGCTTTCACAAAACTCACCAGACTGCAACAAAATGTACACTTTCTAGGGACAATTTACAAAACAAGCGACTATGAAAAAGAAGCAGACATTCAAATTGAAAACACCTGGACCACGGACTTCGACACAATAGGCACACAAGGCGAAATAGAAACGGATCTAACAATTTACACGGACGGGTCAAAGACGCCACATGGCGTAGGAGCGGCTTTCGTGGCATACAAAAATAACATGGAAATCTACACAAAAAAAATAGCACTTCATAACAACAACACAGTGGCGCAGGCCGAAAAACTGGCTATCCTCTTCGCACTTGTATGGACACAAACACAAACTTACACAACGTGCAATATCCGAACAGATAGCCTTTCAACTATAAAAACCTTACAACAGTTCCAGACTAAAGACTCAATAGCGCAACAAATTAGAACATTACTTAACTATAACTTTAATAACACGTTCATCAACTGGGTTAAAGCCCATATTGGCGTGACCGGAAATGAAAGGGCCGACCAACTAGCCAAGGAAGCAGCGATGGGAGAAACTAATTTCACTGTCATCGCCAAACTACCCAAGAGTCACGCTAAAAACCTTATGAAGAAGGCAGCCCTACAAAAATGGCAGGAGGACTGAGAAACCGGAGAAACAGGAAGAAGAACCTTCGCATTTCTTCCAAAGATCAACCCCAGGAAAGAACCATGTGGACCCTACCTCACGTCTTTTTACACAGGCCACGGACCCTTCCCCAGCTACCTAAGCAGATTTAAAGTAGTAACATCAAGCAACTGCCTCTGCGGACAAACAGGAACGCCAAACCACTACGTTTTCAACTGCTCCCTCACGTGTCACCATCATCTACCACAACCAACAGACGAAAATTACAGGGCATGGGCGACAAACACGGCAAGCAACAACCAAGCACAAGCACAGATAATGCAAATTATGAAGTTCCTATCGGAAAACATCAACATCCTCATTCAATAAGACTGCTTACAATTAATTTCAACTGTTCATTTATTATTATAGGGTTTGATCCTTTTCTTAGAGCTCTATTTTAAGAAGCTCTTTTTTGTTAACCTTTAACTTTAGCTCTCAACTAACATAACGTTGATGTTTATTCCATTTGCTTTTTTTTTATTACTATATTTTTATTTTCTTCTTATTTCTATATTGCATAACGGGAACCCTCACACGAGAAGATCCCATCATGTAAACAAAGTTAGTATAGTGCCCCGTAACTAAAACACACAGTCAAAGGTTAGCCTGAAGCTGTCACACTCAGTCTTGGTGGGCTCCAACCACTTTTCCGCAGTGTGTCCGCAAAAAAACACTTTTACCTGTCCCATGGACATAAGGGGGACACCTGCGGTGTCTAATACTCTAATCTATTCTAGTATTGATTCACTTTTCAATCAGATTTGTTAAAAAAAGTAAGTCGGCTTCTGGGAAAAACCCATTTCTTCGTGACTGGCAGTGAATGTGTTAAATGTACTCCTATATTATTCCTAGACGGCATTACATTTACAGCATAAAACGCTTTAACGTTTATTCAAACTTATGTTGTAATGAAAAGAACGAAAACACACATATTTTGTAAAAGTCGTGAAACTCTGGTACGAAGTAAAAAATTATTTTAATATTTTGGATAATTATCCGTGTACAAATAAATGTCGCAAATGGTTTAACGATGCCTGGTATATTCCTATATTATGTATGCAGCTTTAGTCATATCGTAGGTAAATATGTAGACGGTTCTTTCGTACCAAAAGTGTTATCGTGAATTCGATCCGAGCTCTCTCTTAGTCTTTTCGAAAACAGTGGTGACCCCTATTTTCTTTAGAGGGAAAATAGTTCGTTTTCTTCACTAATGCCGTGATCATAACATGATTTTAAAGCCACTCTCTTTTGTAAAACGACAGCCACTTGAAACAACTTGCTTTGCTACCACTAACGAGTGTACCTAAAAATACTAAAAGTATCCAATACCGCTGTTCTGCCATTATGAACATTAAAACTAAAAAACGATTAAGTTAAGTTCACCGTCATTTCAAAAGTGACCTCTCACCCATGATGTATGACACCTTCCCATCTTAGCTATATGTTTCAGTGCATAATACTTCCCGTCGACTGTCTCCACACGGTTTGGGTTGCTCGGATTTGAAGGCACAAGGTACAAACAAAGACGAACTGCGCCTAACACGAAATAATCAAAGCCAATCAAAAGGTACAACAAAAAGCTACATGACCTCAAAGTTACTATAAAAACAGAAAACATACCACGTGTAGTGCACAAAGGAACACTATCATCCAGGATTAAGTGCCATTTGTCTCAACAGACATGGTAGGTTTGGTTCGCCACTCTATGGTATTTTTAGCTCCACGAGGGCTAATCAAGCAGGTGGTTACATCTTAAAGTGTATTTCGAACCACAAACATCCATTTCCGGGATTCGACCTCAGATTTTTTATACCCGAGAGTCAAAAGGCTAAAAACTTTGCAGCCACGCTGGCGAGATTTGATAGTGTGGTTGCGACCAACGGCATACCATCGAGAAAATACCGTTCCGTCAGATAACATAAGTTAAGCGCCCTGGACGCGGTGAATACTCGGGAGTATGGTCAAGTTGGGAGTATGCTCTTGTTTTATGGTCAAGTCAGTAGCACACTTGACGTTGACCGTCGTGTACATGCCGAGTATAGTCCAATTCCCAGGAGGCAGTCGATTCACATGGTTTTGAACAAGTCTATACCTTAACTTTTAGACTACGGCCAGTGCAGCATTTATACCTTGGAAGTGATAAGAATCGCGCCAAGAAAGAATTTAGACTACAGGTCGGTACAGCAGATGTACCTTGCAAGTTATAAGGTTCGCGCCAAGAAATATCTATAGCGTTATATCTATAGCCGTAATCAAAAGGTTAGATTAGGTGACAGGTTGAAGAGTATACAACGTGTTTCCTCATTTGGCGTCTAGCGCGTATTCTGGCTCTAAGTTTGTCGCTCGATGTCTAAAAAACGATAGTAATGCTAATCAACCATTCCCTCTGATCATCATCCATGCTTTTGATATGGCAATCCTTCTGCTAATGAGCTTTCTTTCACGCCTTTTGAAAAATCCCCCGGAGGCACATTTTTAGGCGTGTATGGGCATCGCAACCCCAAAGTACCCAAGTGGTATTTCCTCCTTTTCATTTTTACCCTCGCCTATCCTTCTGATTTTCCCTCCTCCCTCATTGTGTTATGGTCAAATACGGCCCTTGCACCATACAACCCGAAAACAAGCAACCAACCAATGAAAAATCGACAGACACAAGATCGACTGCCTTCGCTTTGGAGCCACTTTATAAGTGCGTGTCAAATTCGAAGGCCGATGTCCTGACTCGTGGATGGGGTCCCTGCGACCCTCAATCAAAAAAACAATGCCAGTCCAAACGGGTAAAATCCTAATAGGAATAAGGAACCTGGGAGTGTGCCAGTTTAAGTCTTTGAAGTTAAATAGATTTTCTAAGAGCATCCTGTAGTCTGACAGTTGAACCGGGATAAACGAATTCCATGTTCCTTTTAAGGTTCTACGGGGCTTCCAGAATGAAGGCACGGGCCGCGGGGGAGTACACTAAGAGTGAAATGCGGTGGGGAAAGGACACGTGCTATTTGAAGGAATCTCTCGGACTTGCTTTTATAAAAGAAAAACAAGGGATTTATTACATCAAGAAATAAACCCTTAAAAGGCTTCAGATCAAGAATTTAACACAAACATTTGACGCCTCATCTTTAAGGAAGTAAAGGGCAAACTTTTCTACTGAAAATATCGTGGAGAATTTAAAAGTAGTTCAGGAATCACTTGAGAGCTTAAAGTCTTGCTAGATCTCCAGAAACACGAAGTACAAATAAGATTGTTTTGTCGTGTTTTGTGTATTAGACAGGATTTGCCGCTATCCAGGCTTTTTAAACATTTTAAAGCCTTTGTTTACCTTGCAGTATTGTCTATTTCTTCCGATTGCCGATGCGTATGAACCAAATACCTGCGCTCACAAGAAACCCAAAAACTATTTACTTTTTACTTGGGAAAGCTTTTAGCCTTTAAGATATAAATCGTACTTCGAATTGTTATTTCTTTTCGGAATTTAATCTTTCACGATGTATTATATATTTTTCTACACCCTCGAAATAACCCAATTCCTATAAGATCTTTTTCTATAAAACTATAATTTAATGGAAAAAGAATTACCACTATTTGCAGGTCATATACAGAACTATCGAAAATATAAATTACTCGAAAAACTGAACACCAAGAGAATTCAGCATTAAATTCAGAAAACACGAAGGCTCCCGCTCTGATTGCCATTGTCTTTTCATTGTGAACCGCATTATTTTTATCAGTCTATTCTTTCAAAGAACATCGAAAAAAGATCCATGGGATACATACATATTACGAAACCATAGTGATTCCACAAATAGAAATCTCTTAAATTTCAAGTCAATACAAGGATAAGCTGTAAGATCCTATAAGATTGTTTTGATAAAAAGTGATTTGATGAAAAAGTATTACCACATACTATTTGCAGATGCTATAGTATAGAACTATAGAAAATATAGATTACTCGCAAATATTGAACTCCAAGAGAATTTAGCATTAAATTCAGGTAATACAATATACATAGATAAGATAAAATTCCAACTCTAATGATCATTGTCTTTTCATTGTGAACCACCTTGTTTTCGAAGGATGCCATAAAGAGTCATGAGATACATACGTCATAACCATGTTGGTAGGTATTTTAATTAATGTAAATGTCACTCTGGAGCAACTCAACTTGCTGTTCGCGACGGTCCGAGATCAAACCTGAAGGGAAAGATCGAGGACAACACCCCTAAATTTGAACCAGGGTCAGATGAAGAGGTTACAACTGAGATGGTACTCCACTCTCCAAACTTTCACACCACGCCGTGAGGACTTTTGAGGCCACGACAGACGTAATGGGCACCCCTTTGTACACAACGGTCTTTTGTTGGAATCGAACTCTTAACCCTCCTGTTACTAATACGTTTCTCTTCCATCCGGCTGCCACGGCCCTTCGCAACCATGATGGTACCACAAATTGAAATCCCTTAACCCAGGAAAGCTAGATGGGTTGTGAATGCTCCTGGAAATCTTCCTTCACTCTCTTATAAAAAGGCATTTGCTGTGAAAGGAAGAAATTGATATTCATAGGAGGAAATCTTAAATTTTTCAACCCCTTGTCAATGGTACCAAACGGCTTTCCCGGGTTTAACCTCAAGTCGAGGCAAGCCTGACCTATCCTCAAAAACAATGAGTACGAAAATTCTTATATGTTACCAGCTATCCGCTTAATTTCGTAAGACATCAAACGAATTTTATGAGCCCCAAGAGGATTCGTCTTTTTGGCCTTGAAAACTAAAAGTGGCTGGAACAAAAGGCAAACTCAAGTTCGTATGATATCAAACAAGTTTTAAGTGCCCCTGGATTTTAAAAAGATTGATAGTTTCTACCGAATCTCTTCGCAACACTTATATTTAGGATCTTTCGTGCTGAAAAAGTATTTACTACTTATAAATGACAGTGAGTGTGGTAATCCTCGGTAAGTGGAATCCAAGATCTTACGTCTGTCTTGAGTGCTGTCTCGATTATTTTCTTCACTATCAACACCATGGTGGTATAAATAGAAATAAACAGGAAACTAGTAATAAATCTAGAATTCTACAGACGATCAATGGGTTTTTGAAATAAAATAATAAATGTGATACGTGAAAAAATACACGAAATCTATTTTAATCTTTATGCTTTTTAACAAACTAGACCTTTACTTATCCTATAATTTCCTATTATAGGGAATGGTGCACGTAATATCTATCGTTATCTGAAATGTCCTCATGTCGGTGTGGTATGGAAGTTTTGAGAGCGTGGTGGCAGCTTAGGTGTTGCCTCACCATCTGACCGTGGTTCAAAATTGCGAGGCGTTGTCCTCGTATTTCCTTGTGGGACCCTACGAGATTAATCTCGGACCGTAACCACTAACCCATTTTTTTGCTCCAGTGTGACTTTTTATCCACTTCCTTTCCAACTATTCCAATTTTAGGCAGACATTGGTGGATAATATAATTACAATCCTCTTTATGTATTATAACTTATTTCATCTTTGTAATGAAGTACTCCACCACCTTGTATGCTCAAGCTATTTAACGCTACTAGGGCCTGTTATGGGGTCAGAGATCAAATAATGTGAATCGGTACAATAAAGGGTATTCGTATCTTTATCGCTGATACACGTAAACAAATTGAAACGTCTTGTGTTATGTCATTAGAGTCGGTACTGTTTGTTTGAAATACACAATTAAAGAATTTTTTGAAATAGCATTTTATTTGCCAATTTGAAATACTAGGTGACACTAAGTTATTGAAGGAAAAATCGAAATGAAATGGTGCTAACCGAAACAAGCATTTTATTAACTTGTAATTATATTACTTTTATAACACAAAATAAAAATAAAATGTCTGTTATATTTCCACGAAAAGTTGCAATAGTTCGCGCATACAAATTTAAATGAAACAGTTAAAAAACAGCATATATACATTCTAATAACGAGGGTAATTTCTAAAAAGCATAAAACTGCACTGGTAGAAAATATCCTGTCACAAACTGTATTGCCTTAAAAATGACATACGGGAAATAAAAATTATCTGTATTCGAATACATGAGTTTTCTTTTATAACTATACTTCTAAAGGAAGACATTTCAACTACGTATCACTTCTTCATTGACACTTTCAGACAGATATAAAGTAGTTTCTGAATTTAATAAAGAGTATCTAATCACGTCATGATCAAGAAAATAGTTTCAGAATCCTGAGAGAAACTATATCTTTAACTCAAAGTAAATATAAATATACTAATCTTATAAAGTTGATACCATAAAACAAACTTCGTACTATATCTCTTACTATAACTTTGGTGGAAATACTACAGATGTCTAGTGTGAAGGAAATGTCAACGAGTTAAAAAGGAAATGCTATGCTTGGTCGAAGAAAGGACTAAAGGGTTGTATGAAAAACAGGTAAGCTCTTCTCAGACAACAGATATAATGACTTAGTAAAAAATGTTTAGTAGAAATAAATTGTGTATAAAAACTATATCGAAGTCATCGTGCTCGTAAAAAGATGAGACGAAATGGAAAACTTTAAAAGTGCAATGGAAGTAAACAGATTTTATAGTAGAATTCAATATTACATGGCCAAGGCGTAATCTAAAGATTGGTGACTTCAGTGGACTTTAGGGATCAATATATATTACATTTAGACATAGACTATTAAGATATGAAATTTACGTTTGCAATGTAAGACCAAGATACCCTCCTCTTTTTCTAACACTGTCTCATAAGGAAAAAAACTTTTGTACTAGACTGTGTGAGTAAAATTGAAAGTGAGTAAAATTGAAAGTGAGCAAAATTGGAAGGGCCTGGAAAAAAGTCACCTTCCAAAGACGAGTCCCAATTTTGTGAAAGCACAGATATCTCAACGGAAACTGTCTGACAGGAAGTTCACATGAAAAATTTATTGACGATCCTAACATACAACACAACACACATCTGAAGATGACTTAGTCAACCATGCTATCATTTAATGATGCTATCATTTAATCATGCTATCATTTAATCTTAAAATATTGTGTTTACAAAGAAATATCATCAATTCATATCGCTCCCCGGCAAGAAAAGTGACACTACTAAAATGTGCAGAATTTGAGAAAAAAACATCAACTTAAAGGATACTATAAAACTTATACTGAAATCGTATAAGCTCCTTTTGAATTTTAGGTAAGTATTTATGTGGTTGTAACTTCTATTATATTCTATAGAATAGTAATATAACACGCTGGTGCACCTCTTACATATTTTTCGATGACATAACATCAAACTTTTTATTTTTTGACTTGTGTTACTTTTCTTGCAGGGGTGCGATATTTATAGGTATATTTTGGAAGAGAATTTCTATCACTACATCATAGAAGAATAATTTGATAAATTAGATGGATTTGAACTTGAAGCGAAGCACTTATGCTGCAAAAGAAGCAGTTTTCTCATCAAGCTATGGAATGCGATCTCCATTTTAGCCTCTCAAGAGCTCATGCGGCTTAGCAACCGGAGTGTTGCGAGTTCGAAACTTGATCCAACCATAGACCATCGTGTTTAATTCTATTGACGTGACATTTATAAGTTATCTCTTGCTTTACATAAAAAGGACTTACGGGTATGTGTAGATCGAGGGCTGCGTTCTTAGCCAATCATCGGTCCCCTTTTTGGATTCCACAAAAAATGTTTTCTTTATTTTTTATATTGACGAGATCAATATCTGATCATTTTTTTTTATACCCAAGTATCTCGTCCATCAAGATCTGGTCAGATTTGCCAATGGCGAGTTATCTGGTCCATCTAAATCTGATCCGTCTTTTTTTAGTGTCAAGGTATTTCGTCGATCAAGATGTGATCCATTTTTCTAATGCCGAGGTATCTCGTCCATCAAGATCTGACCAACTTTGCTATTAACTAGATACCTCGTCTAGACAACCACCATAAGGGTTAAATAAGTGCCACTAGAAGCACTTCCCATTTTAATTTTCCGATTGTTTTCTGACAACACCAAAAACGCACACATCCTTGATGTTGAATGCTTCGAAGTGCGAGCGAGAGAATTCTAACATTCAGCATAACTAAATCTATCATCACGCAGACATGCCCGCCCAAAACCATGTAAACACAGCCCTAATTTGCGGACCATGAACTTTGTCCTCTAGGACGTCCACAATTAATCTCTCTGAATGCTATCCTACCCAAGATACCTGGGGATATGCTAATTTCGAAGTAATTGCTATTTCAGCGAAACGAGATCTTTCCAGGCGCGTCAATTTAAAGATAAAATTGATGATCGCAAACAAACGTGCTTCCAATGGCCGACAGATGAATGGAAATAGTTCAAATCAATGCGAATTAGGAAATGCTTTTCATGCTACAACGCCGATAAATGAGATCAGTGGAACAGATTCAATTTTAAGTTAATACTACACATTTTTGGTGATTTTAAAAATATTTCAAGTTCTGTCTGAGAATACACGGATACGGATATTTAAATCAAAGCTTAAACCAGGTGTAATGTTGAAAGGAATGGGCTTCAACTGAATATTTTCAAAAATTTCTATTATACAGAAAAATCAATAGAATTTTTTTCGAAAGATTGTATTGTAAGGAAAGGACAAACAGAATGTTTCCAAATGATTTATTCCACGGGAAGGAACAATCAAATCTTTCTAAAGGTTGAAAGAATCCGTAGATCTTTCAACCAATAGATGTGATTATTTAGTCATTATGTGCGTGCTGTGTGCTAAAAACAATAATACTACATTACTCAGAACTATTGTGATGCTCAAAAGATTAAGATATCTTTATTTAACATCTGATCTTTAATTTTCAGGAGGGAGAAATTATTTTTCTCTTCGCTACGCAAATGAACATATCATAGGCTAGAGCAAAAGCTCATACGTTTTTAGGACTAATTAAAAACTTATTTTCACAATGAGGATAAATATTGCTATATTGAAATATGTTTAACCCTTCAAGTAGTTTTGACGAGATATCTCGTCCATCGAGATCTGACCAATTTTACTAATGACGATATATCTCGTAAGTAGTAAAATCGACGGTATTAGTAAATATTGTAAAATTCGATATTAGTAAATATTGCAAAATTTGATATTAGTAGATATTGTAAAATTCGATATTAGTAAATATTGTAAAATTTGATATTAGTAGATATTGTAAAATTCGATAGAAGTAAAATTGACGATAAAATTTATTAAATTATGATGTAATGTCTCGTCATCAAGAGATTGGCAATTTTTTATGATGATGACATTCAGATCTGATCAGTTTTCTTCCCATGACGAGATATCTCGCCCATCAAGATATGGTGAGTTTTCTCCCGTGACGAGATATCTCGTTCACCAAGATCTGGTTAGTTTTGCTAACGGACAAGCCTTGTTCAAGATAATCATCCACCAGTTGGATATATACATATCTGTACCTTGGAGCTAAAATTGCCTATGTCCAAACGTTCAAATTGTGGGAAACTCCAAACGAATTTTTAAAATTTTTAAAACTCTCCATAAATTAGCATACATAATTTGTTTTATTTATATTTTAGGTATTAATGTAATATACCGATAGTTCAACAGCATTAAGTTCTATTTCAAGTTATGTTACATATTTCTTAAATTAAACTCGAATTCAGGAATTTTTGACTTTGGCCCTTTTAGCTCCAAGGTACAGATATAACATTAAAATGCTACTTACTTCTAATTTTTAGTTTTAGGTTCTAAGACTACAATTTATTTAATCTACTAAAAATTAATTCCAGAGCTTCTGAAAGGGCCACTTGCCTTGAACTGAATCTGACCCATTTTATAAGTCCTGATGAGAGGTTTTATTCAGAATGATTTATAGTAAATCGACGTCTGTATTATCTGTAAGTCAGAATGTTTCTCCTTTTGAAAATTAGTCGTGACCACAATTTCGTTTTATAGCTTCAAAACTTAAATGAATTCCTCTTCATCTGTGAATTTTCCATGGAATTTAATAGATGTAACTGAACACAAACATTTTAATAGTTCACTATGAAGACACTTAATTGGTAGACTATTTGTTTCTAAAATGTCCATTGGTATTTGGAATGATTTTGCTTAGAAACATTTTCGTATTAATTTTAGAACATAAGTGTAAAAGTTTAAAATTCCTTATGATGTTAAAACGGAGATAATTTTGATGAACAATATAGAAATTGAAGTCGAATTTGGTGTCAATGAACTCATTACAACGGTAAGTAGTTGGTAGGTAGAGTTGAATTTTAACGTTCTGTAGCAATACAACGGGTGATTCATATCAACGTTAGGTAGGTATCTTCATTAATGTCGCACTGGAGCACACAGTAGGTTATTGGAAACAAACAGGGATGAAACCCCAAGTGAAAGATCTGAGGACACCACGCAATTCTGAACCACGGTCAGATGAAGCAACACCTGAGCAGGCATCCCACTCTCTAAAATTCCACACTACGCCAACGTGAGTACATTTTTGATAACAGATAAGAACGTCTGTTACAAAACACGTAAAAAAAAACTTTCATGAAGCTGAACTAAAATTAGAAATTTTTTTATGTCGTGGTTTTTAGATATTTTAGTACATTATTGTTTTGTTGCTGTAATTTGGAGTGTGTGTGGTAGTGGATTTTATTTTAGTTCATCGTAATGCGGGCCGTGGTAACTCGGTTGGAAGAGTAACGGATTAGCAATCGGGAGCTTGCAAGTTCAAAACTAGGTCCAACCAAAGACCGTCTTGTACACGGGGACCGGAGAACGTTAAATCGGTCGTGGCCATAAATGTCCTCATGTAGACATGGTGTGGAAGTTTGGAAAATGGGATGCCAGCTTTGTTGTGACTAGGGATTGCAATCCGATCCGGCGGATCCGGCATCATTTGGCCACCTACCGGATCCAGCAACATCTATCGGATCTGGTCGGGATCCGATAAATCCGAATTTTTTGAAAAATTAAATATAGGATTATTCAAACTCAACTTTAAAGTCGCAAAATCGTTTATTAAGCAATCGATTATAAATTAATCGATTTTATATATTTTAGTCATCAGTTTGAAGAATTCTAGCGAAAATAATACATTAAACCATCAATAAAAATTTTTTTTAATAAAGAGGAATTAGAAAAGCAAATTCTGCAAGAAAATGAAGACTATTGCTAAATGAGAAACTTTAGAAAAGAAACAGATTTTGAGAAAATGCTGAAGAAAGAAATGACTTCATATGAAATGGAGTCAAAGGAAAATATTTGTCTTTTATGTATGACTACTTAATGACGCTTAAACCAACTAGTGTCGATGCTGAGAGGGCCTTCTCGGCCGCTGGTTATATTTGCAGTTCATTGAGAAATAGGTTGGGCAATGACACAATTAATACGATTTGTTTCCTTAGATCGTTCTTTCAAACTCAAAAGTGATTTTTATTACTATACAACTTCGATTTAAGCAATTAAGGAGAATTAAGAGTTCCCTTTTTTGTTATGTTGACCAAAACCTACCAAACATTAGATTTTAATGTTAGTATGAGACTAGGTTAGGTACAATTTATATATCATTTGCTCAATGACATTAGAGATAGAGACTACTTAATTTTAGATCAATAGAAAAGTTCTGTGTATAAAATTAACTGATGCTTTTTGGTGAGGAAACTAGTAAGACTGATCATCATCAATTCGTTTAATACTTACTACTAGTAGTTACTATAATTAATTGTTGATTGATTTCCTACCTATGGATAATTATTAATAAAAGTGATGTTCTAATGCTAAAACAAACGTTTTGTTCGTCAATTTGGAATAATATCCTTTTTACCTACTTTCACTCAGCCGATTTTGGAAACATCCATACTGGTTAGATAGACTTGTTAACAAAGTACCAATGCGACCGGTTCCGGCCGGATTGAAAATCGTGCTGGATTGCAATCCCTAGTTGTGACATCATTTTCAGACCGTGTTCCAAAATTACGTGGTGTTGTCCTCGGATCTTCCCCTTGGTGATTAATCTCATACCGTCTCCAATAGCGTGTTGCTCCAGTGCAACGTGAATTAATTACCATTACCTTAGTAATATAAAAGTACATAACGTTTTTATTTTCCAGTGTTTATCGCTTCTGTTTTTGTGATCGCTTAAGTTGAAGAGCATTTCTGATAGCATTTTCACCTTTTCCACAAGCTTAGTGCATCATTCATGTACTATGCCTTAACCCTTCTTTGCATGTTTTTTTTCTTTATTGGTGAAATAAATCAAGGTGATATAATTCATGTTCAAAATTAAAGGAAAGATGGTTAAAAAAATCTTAGTGATCGCTTAAGTTAAAGAGCATTTCTGATAGCATTTTCACCTTTTCCACAAGCTCAGTGCATCATTCATGTACTATGCCTTAACCCTTCTTTGCATAATTTGTTCTTTATTGGTGAAATAAATCAAGGTGATATAATTCATGTTCAAAATTAAAGGAAAAATGGTTAAAATAAATCTTAGTATATATTTATAGTATAAATTTAGCAAAAAACAATATGATGGTATCTTGTGGTATTTTTTAAAATAAACGCAAACTTTTTCAGAAATTGCTCTAAAAATAACAGAAATACATGTTACAAACCTTTCTTCCACTCATTTTCACTTTTTTAGCAATAGAAACTCAAATATAATAAAACAAAATTAAAAACGAAATCATACGTGAATTGCAACTACAACAAACAGCGGAATGACAACTTCAAGCTCGTTTTTCTGATAGTGACACATGCTTATTTTTAACAGCTATGTTTTTTTTTATGCAATGGACATTAAAAAGGTACCAGAAACGATCAACTTAAAGTGAACTTGTTCTTTTATATAATTTTTGGGCATTCAATGTTATGATGGAAATTTCCACCACTATGCAAAGAAGGGTTAACCTCTGCTAAAATGGGTAATAGTTGAATTGTCGCACTGGAGCATTACACAGCTATTGGCCACTGTCTGGGATCAATTCCGAAGGGAAATATCCGAAAACACCTATTCCTTTTCGACCACGCTGTTAGGAGATATTGTAATGTTCACTTTTATGATTTTCATAAAAATTTGTTGATTACTTCCTTGTTAAATCTAAAGTTTTATTTTCACACTGTCTGAACAACTTTACATTTTTCTAAGCTTTTGGAAACTACTGAGCAATTATGTGCTAATATCATTACATACAAACATCTTGTGATTTTGCTACGTCCCAGACGGTCACACGGGAATCCAAACCCGCTCGTTGCAGGAATTGCAACTTAAAAATCGTGTTGTAAAACTCGATTTCTGTCGACTCTGTTTACCATGAAACCTTGAAGTCCCACGAATTCTCATAGGAGAAGAAACAGTTTAAAATCATCTTGTTCCAAACTCTTCAATGGTATGTATTATTTCCTTTTAAATAAATATGTGTAAGCCTTATTCTAATTTTCATCTTATATTTTTAGCATTTATTTTATATACAATTTTAGAAAACACTAAAAATTACATGGACTCCAATTGAAAAACAATAATGTGTAAACCTTTCCTGAAGCAAATTGCTCAACAGACAATTCGTTAGTCATTAGATGAGAAAATATGTTGCTTTCATCAAAAAGCATAGTTCCACTCATGCAATTAAAAAATATAAACTGTTTAGCGATATCTCAAAATTACAAATTAGAGATATCCTTAGGAACCATTCTTTTCTGTCTCAAGCATCTGAGTGTACGAACGTGTTTCATTTGAAGAGAACCCTATATCGCCTGATATAGATTACAGTACTGGATCACGTTCTTAATACCAATGCTGAAAACAAACGTGACGAATTTCAAATAATCCCAAAGCATGAGATAAAGAACATTTCTAAATCGATTTTGATGTCGAAGTACATTAAAGTGTCCATAGAGACTACATTCCCAAAGGCACAAAATCAATTTCTTTCTTAAACTAGCAGGTATAAGTACGAGCAAGGGACCCAATTCCCTCAAAACTGGCAATTTGCTGGTTATTCACGTGATTAATGAAAATTTACTGTGGAAAGCATAACGTTTCGTGTGTTTCTTACTGATACTCTAATGGTTCTTAATGTTTTGAACAACACAATTATGAGAATCTGGTTTGTTTCGCCGCTCAACGGTCCTTTTTTGCTAGGAAACAGCAAATTAGATAAAAATTATGATAGAGTAGTGTATTTTTTATTTACAGGGGACACTTACAAGATTGTTATGTACATTACATTACTATGATAATCACTGTCAAAACACTGGAAGTATTCATGCATCATAAACCATTTTGTTGAGACCCAAGAGATTTCAGGAAGTTACAGGAATCGATGTATAAAATGGTGGACATAAATTTTTTAAAATAACAATATTCAAAATAATAAAATTCTAGGTCCAAGAGATTTCAGGAAATTGCAGAAATCAAAGGAACAAAATGGCAGACACGAGTCCTTTAAAATAACATTAATCGAGGTTCAAGATATTTCAGAGAGTTACAGGAATCAAGGAATAAAATGATAGACAGGAGTCTTTAAAATAAAACGATAATTTAGATCCAAGAGATTTCAGTGAGTTACAGGAATCAAAAGATAGTATGGTAGAGATCGGAATCCTTCAAAATAATAATTCGCAATTCAAACTAACATTTAAAGCAACTATTATATTCGTAGTGAAAATTTCTTGAACGATGAAACGAACGTAGCAGTAAAACGAAAACGTATGCTGTGTTCGTAATGACAAAATCAATTAAGTAATATATCTATGGATACCTTAAATAAAATTTAATTCATTTTCAGAGCCTTTATTTTAAATTATCTGGTTTAAATTATCAACTGCTGTCGAACTATAATGAACTCTTCGATAAATGATAAGGATGATGCATTAGTTCCAATATCTAAAATCCCAGGTTGGTGATAAACTTACACCTAGCTTAATACTGTCCAAAGGACATTCGCATTTCAAGAAACAACGAACTAAAACGGCCATCGGTCAGAAATACACTGCTACTTCACCTTGCGTCACTTTTTTACAGTAAAATAGTTGGCACTTTCAGGTTTGACAAAAGGACAGTTTTTAATACCAAGAGTAAATTAGAATTTCTACACTAGTAGTTTGTAATAAAATTAGTGTAAAAACATTAGTATTGCACTAGTAGTTTGTAATAAAAGTTTTAGGTAAGTAATTATTTTAATTAACGTCGCACTGGAGCAACGCAACTATTGGCAATGGGCTATTGTCAATGGTCCGGGATCAAACCTGAAGGGAAAGATTCGCAAGCAACACCACGTAATTTTGAACCACGGTCAAATGACGAATCCACACCTGAGCTTGTGAGGACATGAGACCATGACAGATTTAACGTGCACCAGTCTATTTTGTAAAAGACAATATTTGGTTGTATTCGAACTAGGAACCTTCTGGTTGCTAATCCGTTAGTATTCCACTGTGACCCTAAAAGTTTTAAGACAGCAAGTTACCTCATTTTTCTATCACTTTTAAACTTGATTTAGATGAGATACCTAGTCCACCAATATCTGTTCAAGTTTGTAAATGACGAGATATTTCGTCCATAAGGATGTAGTTAGTTTGTTTGAATGACGGGTTTCACATCGTCGAGACAAATTGCCCCATTAATCCAAGGGGAATAAAGATCCGAGTAGAAAAGGTTTTCTATCAGACAGGCCACAAGACGGTTTTCGACGTGAAGATAAGCCACTAGAAAGGGTGAGAGAAGAAAGGTAAAATTATATTAATCATTTCTAAAACGATTGCCTATTCTAAAACGTAGGAAGAAATTAGGTACTTAATTAACATCGCCCTATAGCAACACAACGGTCTATTGACAACGTTCCTGTGCCTATTCTAAAATAACGTATTAAATAGTTGTTCAACAGTTATTCTAATTCTACGTGAACTACCCTAAAAACATTTACTGTGATTCAATGTGTTCAGAGCGTTATAAAATAAAAGCTTCATTTATATTATATTCTGATTTCGTAAAACGTGTTTTTTTAAACAGTTATGTAATCAATTTAGGATTCGATTATTTGAATATATACTCTATAACAAAAAAATCGACACACCAAGGAGTTGTTCGATTGCTATAAAAATTTGTGGATGTGAAAAACATACATAGAAAACAAATGATTAAAATTTCAGAATAATTGAATGATTCATTTCATAGTTTGACCGTTACAAAGGGAGGAAGTTAGTAAGGTGTTGGTCCACCTCTGGCCTGGATGCATGGTATAAACTGCACACAGCATGGTATAAACTGAAAAAGTTTCCGGATGGTGTCCTACGAAATTTCTCGCCAAATTGTCTCCAACTGTCGGGCAAAATGGTCAACATTCCGAGATGGTTGCAATCGCCTTTACATAACGTCCCAAATGTGCTCTATGGGAGAGAACGGGAGACCTAGCTGGATAAGGAAGTGTTGGGAAAGCTTGAAGATAATTCATAGCAACACGTGCCGTGTGCGGACTGGCATTATCTTGTTGAAAAGTAAGTCCGGGGTGTCGCAAAAAGAACTGTTACGCAGCCGGTCGTAAATGTCGTCTACCTACCGCTGTGCTGTAAGTGTGCTATAAATGACTATCAAAGGTGTCCGGCTATCAAAGATGACACCCCATATCATAACGCCCTGTTGTAGGCATATGCGACGTGCGATAGTATGGACAGGATCCTCACGCTGTCCTGGACGTCTCCATACTCGTATGCAGTTGTCGTCAGGGAACAGTTGGAAATAGGGATGCGACATCGATGTCGATGTTTTCAAAACATCGATGTTTTTTAAAAAACATCGATGTATTTAACATCGATGTCTTGGGGTCGATGTTTTTATAACATCGATGTTTATACTTGTCGATGTTTTTACGTTGTCGATGTTTTATTTTTAAATAACAAAAGTACCGTTATAAAAATTTAAAAACTAACCAAGTAGCATAATTTACATAATCAGCAAATTGAACATACTTTTAGACCAAAGTGACCAAGGATGAAGGGTCTGAAAAGTAGGGATGGGACATCGATGTCGATTTTTTCTAAACATTGATGTTTTAGAAAAAAACCTCGATGTATTGGAGCCGATGTCGCATCACTAGTTGCTAAACCAGTTTTAAAAAATGGGGAAACAAGTTTAAATACACTGAATTTTAAAGACATCGATGGTTTTGGGTCGATGTATTATCAACATCGATGTTTTAATTTTGAACATCGATGTTTTGCTATCGATGTCGCATCCCTAGTTGGAAACAGGGCCTCCTCACTAAAGACTATACGTTCCTAGTCACCGCCATTCCAAGTTGATCGAGCACGACCCAACTCCTGGACCACTCCTTCTTGGTGCGTCGATTTTTTTTGTTATCGAGTGTATTATGTTATCACGGGGACAAAAACGAACCCCCTCCCATCATTCAAGCAATTTTAACAGTAGAGGAAATGCTGTTTTAGAGGAACTAACATCTTCTACAAATTTTAATTTATAAAATTTATATAGGGGAACGTCTTCATATTCACTTCATAATTTCCAATAAGAAACCCCTGTTTTGACACACAATTTCGAATCTTTCAAAATTTAAAGACGATTATCGAATTTCATGTTATTAGGTCTTACCATTTTGAAGTTATGAGTACAGAAAGATTGGAGCGCGTAATGTTAAACCAGTTTCTTACAAAATTCACCTAATATTATATTTTAAAAGTAGGTTTTAGTATGTAATAATAATTATTAAATTAATGTTTGAAAAAATTATGAATTAGAACCTTATACTTTGATGGGAATCAATTCAGAAGGACTTTTAGGTATGGCCATACAAAATTTCAACTCATTACGATAGTTAGTTTTTGCATTGCATTTTAAATATTCCACATTATTACGATTTTAGGGGTTAACTACAAGTTTAAAAGGCGTTTGACAAACCACGGATAGCAATTCTCGGATCGTTTGCACTTGCATAGTAAATATATATTAATTATCAAATCATTTGCACTTGCGTGATAAATATATGTAATAATTCTCGGATCGCTGAAAAATACGTTTAAAATAGTGTTCAAATTTGAAATTAGGGTAGCTATAACTACAATTAATCTCAATCGATAAATAGCGACTTTCTATTTCGAGACGCTTGCTATTAACCAATTTATTATGATTCTTGAAATATGCGCTAACTTGAGAATTGAATATCTCGGGATATAAAGTTAGCAAAGTCAGGAAATTTCATATCTAGACTAATTTAACGATGCAGAATCTGATTATGGCATCAAAACCACCTGGTGTTTCCATTAGACATTTTGTCTATGCAAAATTAGATAGACGTTCCTTAATGCAATTTTTTAAAATTTGAATTTGTATAGGACCTTATTCCCTATTGAATGATACTTTTAAATTTGCTCTAGTATGAATAATGCTCGAAATAAAGTAAGTGGTTCATTTTTCTATCCGTGACTACGCCGACCAACCAGTATAGTGGTTAAGGTGTTAGCCTCTAGATCGGAAGGTTCCTGGTTCGAATCCGGGTCCGGGCATGGGTGTTTGTAAACGTATGGTGTAGAGGCGGCTGGTGCACCTTAAATCTGTCGTGGCCGAAAGTCCTCACGTTGGGTTGGCGTGGAAGTTTGGAGAGTGGGGTGCCAGCTCAGGTGTTGCTTCGTCATCTGACCGTGGTTCAAAATTACGAGGTGTTGTCCTCGAATCTTTCCCTTAAGGGACTGATTCCGGACCGTCGTCAATAGCCCGTTGTGTTGCTCTAGTACGACGTTAACTAAAATTACCATTACCATTACCTATCCGTGACTACAAAATTATACATCAAAACATGATGAATAATCAATTTTATTTTATATTTCAAATTGCTCGTATCATATGGCTCGAATATATGTTTGCGTGATAGTTTAAATTTTGCCGCGGTAGCCCGGTTGGAAGTAGAACGGACTCGCAATCGGAAGGTTGCGAGTTCGAATCCAACCAAAGACTGTCATGTACAAAGGGTGCTGGTGCACGTTAAGTGGTGCACGAAAGTCCTTACGTTGGATTGGTGTGGAAGTTTGGAGAGTGGGGTGCCAGCTCAGGTGTTGCTTCGTCATCTGACCGTGGTTCAAAATTACGAGGTGTTGTCCTCGGATCTTTACCTTAAGGTATTGATCCCGGACTGTCGCCAATAGCCCGTTGTGTTTCTCTAGTACGACGTTAACTAAAATTACCATTACCCGCATCGTCACCAATAGACCTTTGTGTAACTCCAGTGAGACGTTAATTGAAATACCTTCCTACCTACCACATTTTAATACGCTTTCACTTCTGTTTTATCAGTTACTAGCTTTCGTGGATGGGTATACGCGGCAATTGGTAATTGATAATTTTTTGTTTACGTCGTACTAGAGCAACACAACGGGCTATTGACGACGGTCCGGGATCAGTCCCTTAAGGGAAAGATCCGAGGACAACACCTCGTAATTTTGAACCACGGTCAGATGACGAGGCAACACCTGAGCTGGCACCCCACTCTCCAAACTTCCACGCCAACCCAACGTGAAGACTTTCGGCCACGACAGATTTAAGGTGCACCAGCCGCCTCTACACCATACGCTTACAAACATCCATGCCCGCACCCGGATTCGAACCAGGAACCTTCCGATCTAGAGGCTAACACCTTAACCACTGTACCGGTTGGTCGGCGGGGTATACGCGGCATAAAATGCCATATTCAAATTTATAAAACAAGAACATAATTTATCATGAATGTTTATAAGATATATTATAAGATACGATTTCATACTTCAATATTTTTTTATTTGGTAACTGATTGTATTTGCTGCTGAAACCAAAAAACTCAAACATCCGGAAAATAACTTCTTTTGTACAATTTTATCAGTGTTGGCAAGTTTTTTGTTTAAAAAATCAGCCACGCTTGTTAAAGAACTGCTTCGGAAAATGTAAAAATAAAAACTCACGAGATACTTTCTAATTAAGTCTTGTGTAAATTTCCTAAATACCAAGACTTAAAAATCCCTCATTTAAAAAAAAACATAATTTATGTATTGAACGGAAAGTATCCCAGAACTTGTAGTAATGAATACGTGGAAGGAATATATTACTATGTAAATGAAAACACATTTCATAATCATTAATACATTGTAATATTTTAATCCTCTAATTAACATTCTTATTGCTTTCACAGCTGCAAAAGTTGCGAAATAAAATATATATTTTTTTAATAAGAATAAGAAAATTAGGTATTGAATAGAGCATGTTAAAAAAAATTAACAAGTATCTCAATTTCTTGCAGCTAATAAATACGTACCACCGCTAATAAATATTAAGTGCATTTTATACCTATACACAAATTACTTTTTATATAACCCCTACTTGTAGCATTTATTTAAGCTATATACGAAGTCAGCGAGACTATCATGTAAAAAATTAGTACCGAAGTCCCCAAGACGAGACACAATTGCATTCTTCATTTGTTTCGTATCGCAGTTGAATGAACGTTGATCCACATAAGATTTTGAAAGTATTATTAATTTTTTAACATAATTGATGCGTTTGTTGCGAGAAACATCAGTGACATTGAATGCACGAAAGGTCTATACAAGTCGTAACATAATTTTCAAATGGAAGAAAAAAAAATCCATTTGAAGGAAAACCTCTAACTGGACGTCCTGTTTGTCAGTGAAAATGTGAAGATATCGTGAAGAATATTTCTTATATCCTTAAAACCGGACGAAATATATTGCCATTGATTCAATGAATTCAAACATTCATCCTCTATTGCTAAATGTGTAAGAAAATTTGACTTCCATGGTCAAGTATCTAGATAAAAAAGACGTAGTATAGAAATAAATCAAATTGAAGGCTATCATAAGAGAATGGTGGATTTGCTAAGAATCGGTATCAATAATTTTGCATTGCAATTATAATTATATATCAATCTTAATTTAATATTTTTTAAGTGATGCCCACACTTAGTACTGAACATGAACTAAAAATTCTTAGTTCCATACGACACGCTGGTGAAATGGTAGTAGATGGTCCTATTGGTTTCTTTTTTGTGTTTTTGTTTAGCTGGCTAAAAAATTGAAATTAATGCATTTAAATGTTCTGAAAGAGAAGTTAAGAAAAAGAAAGTGCTTGTGGAAATGGTTACATTGTGTCCAAACTTTATCAGGATTAAAACCCTATATACGCATAATGTCCACAATAGCAGACTACACTGATCTACAGGGTTTCAGAACCTGAACAAATTAAAAGGGGTCTAGGACTCAAAATATGAAAAAAAAGTCAAATTTTTATATTGAAAAGTAATATAGATATTTATGAATCAAATGATACCTAATTTTTTTTCTACCATCATATATAACCGGAAACATTCAACTTTTTATAAACATGACAGCTGCAAATTAAACGAGCCTTCATAATTTTAAACGCTATTTTTCTCTTTTAGTGTTAAATGGGATTTCAATAGTAAAAATCGATATAACTTTAAAACTACCTGTCATAAATGAACGCAATTTTCTACATTTACTTTTCAAATATATATATATATATTTTTTTCTTCTATAATTTTTCGAACTTTGTATACTGTGTTTTATGAAGTTTTTGAACAAAATTCTTTTTAAATTTTGCAATTGTTTTAACCAAAAATCTATTTATAGTCTGAAATTTTAGAAGTTAATTAATGCAAAATTTGCTATAAAATATTTTAGATGGATAAATTTTGCCCAACGGTCAAGATTTTAACATTTTAAATTTTAATAAAAAAATTTAAGTTTTGAAAATATAACTACAGAAAAATTTCAGAACAAAAACTTTAAAATAGCAGATTTTAAAATTTTGTGTCCCGGACCCCCTTAATTGTCTTTAACTAAATTTTGGTGCTGATTTCATATCTGACTTTAAAATGCGACCTCTATGTCAAGTGCTTTTGCTATTGGACATTCCGTAATTGCTATCTATTAAAATAACGCTTTTAGTCATATAAAACGACACTAGAGTTCTTTTATTTTCATCTCCGCAACCTAACATTTTATGGGTCGTAATACTGATGTTTTCACTGGTGCAGTACAGAATTCCTAAGCATAACAGAACCGCTATTTTATTTTCGATTGAAGGAAAACATGACTGAATGATTGTAATCAAAATTTGGAACAGAGGTAACGTCACGGATACATTGAAGTTTCGGATCAGTGTTGTTGTGTGTGCGGGCAGTATATTTTAAAATCTGAATCGGTTCATTGACAGACTGGAGAAGGCCCAAAATGAGCTGGATGATTGCGTTAAAGATCTTACGTCTTCCCAGACACAACATTAACTTTTAGGTTCTAGTCTTCAAGAGTAGAATTTCCCAGCTAAGATAAGTGTGTTTCTGCGCTCAAAAATAGAAATTTACTCTTCTATCTTCTTTCTATCAAATGCTTGATGATACGTGCTTTAAATATTCCAGAATGGGTGACAGATTTAAGAGTGTCTCGCGATGATCGGCACGAAAAATGGCGTCTGTTTATTGATTCATCTAAGATTAGTTTTAAAGTTGTCCATTTATACTACTCAAATAAAAAGCCTTGCACTCCAGTAACACATGCTGTAAGAATGAAGGATACTTGGGGAAAAACTCACTGCAATAAAATATGACCACTTTAAGACGTCAATATTTTGCTCCACCTCTTCATATCTAACCGGAGCGGGTGAAAAACTTACTACGGGTCTGATTAAAACAGGACGGCTGTGGACAGTCGACCCAGGTTTCTGGCACTGAAAGAAACATTTTCCCAAATTAAGTGATGGAAAACTCAAAGTAGGAATCTGTTGGTTCTCAGATAAGGAAACTACTGGGTGATTCTGATTTTACACAAAAGCTGAACAGCAAGGAGCTCGCCCCATGACAACCCTTACTACTGGTAACTAAAACTGCCAAAAGCTCATTCAAGACCTCAAGAACTATATTAACGTTGGGTGCCGAATGTCCTCAAAAATAAATTTCCTAGATTAACATATAGATTTATTTCCTGACAACCTTAAAGCAGTCAGCGATGAACAGGAAGAAACGTTACTCCAAGATATCTGAACTTTGTAGGAGAGGTATGAGGTAGATGGCATTCCAAAATGTTGAGTCTTTTCTGGTCTTTGCAGGACGACGCGACACAGATAAAAAATGAAGTACGTGTATGGGTATACGAGTATAAGCGTATAAGTTTAATTCCGTATTTATACGTGTTTGCTACTTTTTTTCTGTTTGATGTAGTGACTTGCAAATATGGTATTTGTAATTTTTTACCAATGATCTTACCTGAAAATAAATTAAGTAAAAAATTACAATTTGAAGCTCAGCTTTAACTTGTAATTTAATGAAATATGACAGTCAAGAGTCCACTTTTTAGTCGTGTAAATATATTGCAGTGCATATACATATTATGAAATATATCAATTGTTAATAAACAAAAAACTACGTGATAAAAATTGTTTGCACACAGTCATACTTGAATTCAGCACCCCAAAATTAGTCCGGAAAACCTTATTGCCTGATGTTATGAAAAAAAATTGAAATTTGAGTCCATAGATATATTTTATATTGGATTATTAATTTGCGTTAAAACTATGTTTTTAAGTTAGTACTAACACAGCATGGCGCGTCACGCATTCACACTTTAATCCTCAGTGGCAGCATCACCATACTTCTCAGAAATTCTCTGCATCGGTTTTCTGATCTTCCTCGCCTAACAACATCTTGTGCGTGATCTGGAGACGTTTCTGGAGCCTCTCTTCTGAATCTCTTTTATGGTTTTCATTCACCATAAATCAACCTTTGACTCTAGCAAGCAAGGTATTTGTTTATATACAGGAATTTTATTTATCCTTTAATTGGTGTATTATGTATCCTCGTATATATTTTTAGGGTGGTTGTCAATCTTAACCTATTTGGACAATGTATTTTCTTAATTGTTATTATCTGCATTTAAATTTTTGTTGCCATCTTATTAATAACAAGCAAAATACCCGACCCTACTAGGTTTGAATTGATATACTCTAGATTGAAGAGATGATGAAAATATATAATGACTTACGTTTTTTGTAGAATAAAATAACATTTTAACACCTTTCGTCACCTTTATAATCTCCACATCTTACTTTGGACACAAATCTTACACTTGCATATCCATTCATGTAATATATTTCACATACATCGCACCCTTAATGTATGGCAAAGCTGCAAAATGACAAAAGGTGACACTAAGGTTATTTTACTACAAAAGACGATTTTGAGGGAGATTTAGAATTCCTTTTCTTAAGTTCTTTTCATGTTAAACTCAATTGATAAAAACGACGATTTACGGCGAGTACTCCCGCACTCATAGTCAACAAAACAATATTTTTATTTGTAGCACTCTTGCATCCGGCATGCAACATTGTGGAATTTCACAATCTTCTCCTGTCATTCCGACCAAGAATTTTTTAATGTTTGAAAAATTCTAGTTCGGATTTGTTAAACATTATTATTCTTTCAATAACGGCATAGTTCTTTCTATAATGGCATAATTACACTTAAAATTTTCTTTATTCTGACTTACCTGCCACTTTAAGTAGATTACTTTGTGGCGGTATTGTGTTTGATGAAAAAAGAAAAAAAAATTATTAAAAAAATAAAAATTTAAAACAGAAAACAAAATAAAACAGTGAAATAAAACAAAATAAAACAGTGAAATAAAACAAAATAAAACAGTGAAATAAAACAAAATAAAACAGTGAAATAAAACAAAATAAAAGGTGCCGGGAAAAAAGTTGCTCTAAAGATGTTAATTTGTGATTCCTTTTTACCTCTTGATCTTGCAGTTGCCATAACTTATAACTAAAAAGTACACAAAACTTAGAAATGAAAAATTCAGAGCAAAAGAAACAGAAAATATTACTGCACTTGATTCAACCAACACGATTTTCCGTTTCATTCCCGTTCGTTGAAAAATATCGTCTGTCCCAAATATTCGGAAATCGTTTACATTGCGCAAAGAACAAAATAAGACTCAAAATAAATGAGTATCAGAGCTGAAATTCCATAAAAATTTTTTTTCTTTGAAGAATAATTGTTTTTTAGCAGTAATGGCAATAAAAGTAATCATAATACTCAATATATATTCCAATTTTCCCAAACTACCAAATTATGGTTGATTTAAATATACTTACTCAGGTGTTTTAGCATGAAACTCGCCTAAATATATGAATAAAGAAATGTTGAATATTGATTCACTAAACTAATAGATAACGCATAAAATTAAATACATTTCGATCAAATATCTGGAATAAAATTCATGTGATGTCTGCACAAACACAAAATCAAACATAGAACGGAAAGACGGACAGACAGACTTTCGCAACCAATTTCACTCACTAAATGAAGATAAGTACTCACTGTATGCAAATTTCCATGAAAATATATTTAACCATGTGGACGCGTATAGGGCACATACAATACATAGAGAGGCAGACAGACACCAAACACGAACGAGGCGGATTTGGCATCAGAAGGGTCCAAAACGGATAGAAAACTTGAAATGGGTTGAAAATATTCAATGTACAAACAAATACTTCATTCTTATTTATATAGATTTGCTTTTGTTTTTATTTTTGGAGTCTATCTTTTTATAGTTTTCTTTTGAATTAGGTATTTTGTGTTCAGGGAGTAGGTTTCCTCTTAACTTAAAGCAATTTTTATAGCATTCCAGTGAGGTTTTGCTCGTCCCTCAATTTTTCTCTTAGTTTCTTGTTCAGCATTTGTTTTCTCTCTATCTTATGCTTTGCTAGAATTTCGACCATTATGTTATTTCCCATTTATACTCTAAATGTGATAATTATATAAAATTGCGCCATCTTTCAATTTTTTATAGAGATTTGCTGCTGATGGTACATTTATATACTAGGACCACTAGTCCAAAAACCGCTCTTTTTCTGTGCTACTGGCCTAGGTTCATATATTGGTCCTTGATTTCTCACACGTTATTGAATCCGGCATGATTTAGCAATTCTGAAAATTTAGGCGCACACAAGAGACATTCACTACTTAAGTTTAATCGAAACAGGTTATATTATTTAAGTGAATTACTACATTTTCCTGCCGTAACATGGAATCAGTAACACCTCTTGAAAGGAGAGTCTTAAAAGACATGGAAAGACTCCTGACGCACTTCTTAATAATAAAGCTGCATTGGAATCAATCAAGCAAGAAATTAATACATTCATCACATTAGCTCAGAGCATTTTTCTAGAGAAAGAGATTTCAGTTTGCTCCACTAAAGGCAAATTAGAGAAAGTCCAAGAGTTTTCTCAGAACTAGTAAACTCAATTAATGTAACAACTGCACCTCAACCATACCGATTCATATAAAGTTAAAAGCACGACCAGCATTAGACTCAGAAAAGACGAACAACGTCCTGATAATAAAAGCTACTGATCCTGAACGCTCTGGTAAGGAAATTAGAAAACAGAACAGATCAAACCTTAAATTGCAAAAATCTTTGGGTTCCAATAAAAATCAACTAACGAAAGTGAGAAATCGATTGTAAAAGTTTAAAAAAAAAGACCAAATGCAAAAAATTCAAACAGCAATTCAGGAAAACCCTTCTCTCAGAGTGGATGTATCTACTAAATTAATTCAACAGAAAGGGTGGGGCCGCACTCTTCTCTTTAATGTGCCTAAATTCAAAGACATAGAAACCAAAAAGGATAGCACGAAATATTTCAACTGAAAACAAATTAACACAGTCAATTATTTCACCATAAAAGCACAATACTAGAGCAAAATCACAGCATAATTTTATGAAATGGATTTAATAAAGCAATAAAGCTGCCGAACATAACTCTTGTATACACACACATACCCACGCACCCGCACGTACAAAATACCTTAGTACCTTAGAAAATAAAGACTGGAACAAGAAATTATCCTTAAATTTCACCAGTGAACTCATAGCTATAAATAAAGCTCTTGAAAGTTTCTTAAATCGCTCATAAACACAGCAAATTGAGTGAATTATTATCTTTACCTATTCCAGATCTGCCTTAGAAGCAATAGCAAGCAGCAACTCAAAATATGTCCAAGATGTCCATTCCCTTCTGCACCAACTCATGTGATTGGAGAAACAGTGGATTCCCGCACATATGGACATTGAAGGAAATGAAGCTGTAGATCAATTGGCAAAGGAATCGAGATAATTAAATGCTGAACAAACCTCAATAACTCTTACTGATGCTAATGCTTTGGTAAAAGTCATGCTCACATCACAAAAAAATTAAATTAAACAAATTTGTAAAATGAACACCAATAGAAAAACCATCATCATAATATTCAGACTGAGAACATGACATTTCAAAGGCATGAAAATTAACTGTGATGTAACCTTAACATAGACATTGCAACAACTTGTCTGTGAGTTGAACTCTTATACTTCACATATTCACCTGCCCTGCAATAGTAGATGCTCTTTAAAGCATCGATTATCATCCTGAAGAACAGTTTTAAAGCGAGAAAAATAATTGACATCGCCAAAGATGTGCAAAATGCACATGGCAACATCCGACTCATAAAATGACACGACAACAAGACCAGAAGACTAGTAATCCAACTCTGAGAATCAAGATCTGGAAACCCACAAAAAAAGGTTAGAGAACTTAAAATACGGCTCAAACGTGAAACAGATGTCACGGCTGAAAAAAATGGAAGTCACTTAAAATCCCTACATAAAAAGGCCCATACGCGTTAACAAAATTCAATGGAATAAGTTTTGCTCCAATTATAATGCATGATATGGTCAAGGCATTCAAGATGGCCCTCACAAAACCTCTCACACACTTAATATTAACACATACAACACACAAAGATACAAAATCCAGAAGAAATCATTGTTGGCAACTTTCCATATGACAGCCCATCACAAGATAATGAAAAACAAAAATACAATCAAATGGCTTCAAACTATTCACTAATGCAGAACTATTTCTCATGTTATTAAAATCACCCAGAAGAATAAAGTTCCAGGTGCAGACAATATTGTTGGATATATTCTTAATTCAATCCTCCACATGACTTCAAACACCTGATTGCAATTTTATAATAAATGTATAGAGCTTAGTCACTTCCCAAAATTCTAAAAACAGATGTCTGGCTGTTCTTGAAACCCAACAATGAACCATACAACCGGAGATCCTTTAGAGATCAATCTGCATCTAGCCAGTCATTCACAACTCTAGAAACTTTTATTCAAAATAGACTCCTACGCGAATATTTCAAATACAAAGTTATTTATACAAATAGATTCCGCTTCTATATTAACCGTTCCACAGAAAATGCCCTACTAATCCATCATTGAACAAATTACACAAACTAGCGATGGAAATAAATACACAATGGTAATTTAATTCTTTATTGTAGGGTTTTTGACTCCATGACTCTTTCTTGACGGCTCAACTCGAGGCAAGAATTCCCAGAATCTCGCCGAACGTATTGGTAGCTTTCTTTAAGACAGACAAATATTTGATCAATTTAAAGGGACGAAAATTCAGAGAGCTTAACAAATAATCCGCATTGCTCCTTCTTAAGCTCTATTCTATGCAAGTATGTAGCGAGTAAAATACTCCTCCGTGACTGGGGACTTAATGCATACCTTTATGCGATCGCGGATTATTTAGCAGTAAAACAAAACCTGGAGAAAAACGCATAAAATGCAATAAACACTTTCCTTAATTGAATATGCAGAAATGCTTCGAATTTCCCCTACTAAAACGAAAATTCTCCGCAAGTGTCGAAAAGGAATAAGCTCAATAGACAACCGATACTTAAAATTAACAATGCTATAGTTCTTGTTGTGAGACAACTAAATTACAACTAAAATTAATAAGACAACTAAATTTTCTTAGGGCCGTCCCATACGAGTATTTATCAGGAGGATCCCATGTAAGATATCTTAAGATCACAATTACCAAGAGAACCAACAATTTATTTAGATTTAAATTTAAAGACAGGTATTTTTCCCATACCTCATTAAAATTTGGTATTTATAGGATATAGACAGAATCATCTGTTATACAGTCTGTACCAAGTCCAATGCAAACCTTCAGAAAAATATAGGTAGCACTCTCAATCAGTAGAGCTAACAAAGCTATGCCAACTCCTGTTCTCAGCGTATTAGCAGGTTCCACGCCATTTCATTTAACCCCCTCCAAGCTTGATATATATATCTCTCTCTCCTCTCTCTCTCTCTCTCTCTATATATATATATATATATATATATATATATATATATATATATATATATATATATATATATATATATATATAATATCGTAATAATCTCTCTCTTTATACTCGCCATAGAAATAACATTGAGTACACTGCTGTACGCAATTCGGATTGCTTTAGCAGTGTTGATCGTAAAACAATTTTTTTAAACAAATTAAACTATAATATTCATGTTTGAACTGACTTTTTACTTTTTACCATGAAGAAAATAATATTCATAAATATTTGATTGACGAAGAAAGAATATTTAGAACATTTACATTTACTTAAATTTTGTAATGAAACACGAAAAGCCCAAACGATAAACTGAAACATTGAGAATAAAAAGATAGCTGTACGCAGCTCAGATTGCTTTGCCAGTGTTAATCGAAAAACAATTTTTTTTAAACAAATTAAATTTTAAAATTTATGTTTGAACTGATTTTTTATTTTTACTTATGTAAATAATTTATAAATATTTGATTGATGAAGAAATAATATTTAGACTATTTAATTTTACGTTTACTTAAATTTTGTAATGGAACACGAAAAGCCCAAACGATAAACTCATTGATCATTAAAGCGTAATTTTGCTACTCGGTATCTGGCAACCTCAAAATTAATGTTTATTTTTTAATTTGATTCGGAATTCTGTGTTTGGGTACTTGAGTTAACAGCGAGATGTTGTGGTCATATTTGAGGATTCCGAATTACTATAAATATTTGTTTTTTGATAATAAATCATTATTGTCTTTATCAATATTGGTCAAGCCTTTTGTCGAATTGTTCTATTTCAAAATATATTCAGGAAGTCGAAACTTAATACATTAGAACAGATTTTTTTCAGAATTCTGCATTTCCTTCAAGAATCGGAATTTTGTTTCTGTTTGCATTTATGTGTTCCGATACATTACCTATAGCAGAAATATTATTCATTAGTTAAATTTTAATGATTTATTTATTTCCTGCAAAATATCACTAGACATGGGTAATTAATTCCTTGGAGGTATATGTGCATTTCAATCAGTTTTCTTTAAATCTCTCGTTTAATACAGAATAATATGTAGATTGCTATATCATAAAAATAAATAAAATTTACAAATCAAAATATTTTTAAAGTTAGTAATTTCTGTTATTAAAATGACAAGTCAATTTTAAAAAGTAAATTTAAAATAAGATGGGTTACGTATATTTCAAAATTTTGATAAAACTTTTCATTGAAAGACGATTACAATTAATTAAATGTCATTTGTTTTTCGTGTTTCATGGTTCTTATTGAAAGCTGTACTTCATAGTCAAGTAACTACATCTATCATTGTAAATAGGTACGTGCTTTCCATTTAGAAACCGAATTTCTGAATTTAAAAAGTACCATAAGGGTTCGATTTAAAACTGTATGTCTGTTGGAGAAAAGAAAAATTTTAACAAGACTTTGTTTATATTAGAAAAATATCACATTTAGTAATTTTGAAATATTGAAATTTTTTTATCGTAAGTGACAGAAAGTCGAAGTTGCTTACTCCACATATTGAAACTGTTTTTACCCAACTTAGATACACGCGAATCATTCGTTGAATGCAGTGCTTTATTTTTTGTAAAAGCGCTGTAAAATCAACCTTCTGTTTATTAAAAAAATTTTAACGATTAAGTTTAATTTGTCTATACTGATGACATATATTTCCATCACAAGCTCCGTTATTCTACATGCCGCTGAATGGAATTTTCAAGAAAAAGTGCACTTGCTTCAAACGAAATTAGTCACGAATGCCGTAAATTTTTAGCCCTCTTGGACAAATAAAACGCTGGTTTATATGTAGTCTTTCATATTCACAGGGATCTAAAATGTAAGTGTACCAAGTGTATTAGTCAAACGGTTTTGATTTGTATAGAGAACAGACAAACGTCAACTCTGCTTTATAAATCTAACAGAAGTTCCGTTATTCCACCTGCCGCTAAATGGAATTTTCAATTGCAATTCGGAAAAATTTGCTTCTGCTTCAAACTAAATTTATCACGAATGATGTAAAAATTTAATTTAGCATCCTCTCATATTGATGATGAAATTCGAAAATATAGCATACAAGGTGCAAGAATGGCACAAGTAAAACATGTTCATATCAAAACTAAGTGGCCGAACAACCGGTATAGTGGTTAAGGTGTTAGCCTCTAGATAGGAAGGTTCCTGGTTCAAATCCGGGTCCGGGCATGGATGTTTGTAAGCGTACGGTGTAGAGGCGGCTGGTGCACCTTAAATCTGTCGTGGCCGAAAGTCCTCACGTTGGGTTGCTGGGGAAGTTTGGAGAGAGAGTGCGAGCTCAGGTGTTACTTCGTCATCTGACCGTGGTTCAAAATTACGAGGCGTTGTCCTCGGATCTTTCCCTTCAGGTATTGATCCCGGGCCGTCGTCAATAGCCCTTTGTTTTGCTCTAGTACTACGTTAATTAAAAATTACCAATTACCAAAACTAAGTGCAAGACTATCCGCCAAAAAGTCGCCATTTTTTCTGATAATGAATGCACGGGAATATTCGTAGTCATTCGAAAACTAAAAATCCACTCCTGTAGTAGTGACTTAAGAAAAAAAAAACTTTCAGCAGAAGTGCAACGAATATGAAATGGGTTATATGAATGGATACAACATGTATGCATATTTGCGTGCGAAGTAAGTTGTAGAAGCGATGAAGAAGTTAAAATGGATATTAAAATATTTTCCCGTACACTTAAATGATGCTAACATTCTTTTATGAAAAAGAATTGATGACTTTTCATTCAACATAGTATTAATTAAACCCGAGCAAAGCCGGGTATTTCTGCTAGTAGAGATAAATACAGAAACCTTCAGAAAAATATAGGTAGATTACCAAAACGAGTGGCACACCCAATCAGTAGAGCTAACAAAGCTATGTCAACTCCTGTTCTCAGCGTATTAGCCGATTCCACGCCATTTCATTTAACCCTCCAAATAGTTCCGAAGATATATCTCCTCCATCAAGATCTCCCCTATTTTGCAAATGGAGATATATCTCGTCATCAAAATATTGACGTATTTTTTTGATGACGTATCAAAATCTGTCCATTTCTTTTTTGGTGACGAAATATGTCGTCTATCAAAATCTGTTGGATTGTGCTAAAAACGAGACACCTTGTTGTGCCAACCACCAGGAGGGTTAACCCTAAAAAATGAAGCAACTATCAGTACAGTATTTAGTTTACAGACACGAAAATTAGGCACGACTGGTTCCTAAGTGATCGCCACAAGTAAATTATGCACAAAATGGCTGTAGATCCTAAAACATAGTGTAACATTACATTTACCAAAATTTACATTTACTAATTAGCATAACGATATATAAATCTGATACACCCTGTAGTATTTACTTGTGTGCCACGTAATGCACACAACCATTTTTACATTCTCAAGCATTCCCCCCACTCCAAGATAAAATTACCACACCCAAAATTCAGCTTCATTAACCTTCCTGATGGTTGTCTCAACGAGTTATCTCTTAGGAGCTGAATAAACCTTTTGATGAGCGATATATCTTATCTTTGGAAGAAAACTGACCAGATCTAAACCTCCTCATCATAAAAAAAAATCGGATATATATTGATGACGAGACACCTCGTATTAGCAAAATTGTACAAATCTTGAGGGATGAGGTTTCTTGTCAAAACCACTTGAACGGTAAACCCTAAACTATCTAAACTTGCACATTATTCTAAATCTCATTCAATGGATTAATTACAAAAGGGTGACTTTGCTTTTAAAAGTAAACAATTTGGAGATGTGACTCAAAAGCTCATTAAGGAGATGGAAATCCACAGACGGACATTTATTTTCATTACTCCACTCTAGGGTATGGCGAATTCCACCTTCGGCGACAATGTCAACACGCGAATGCGTTGATCATCTGCCTCAAGGCAGAAGCGGGATTCGTCACTAAACATGGTACGCTTTCATTCCTAGCTTATCCACAGCTTCAGACATAAGATGTTCAGTAACCATTCCCAGCTTACTGTCGAGTAACACAACGCTGTAATCCTTAATGTAATGGTAAGTAGAACCATCATTTACGGAAACAGATCTCTTATAGTAGCGGTACGAATTGGTTTGACAGCACAGCGATACATCCAGCAGATGCTGCTTGATTTTTTGCACCTCTGGGTCACATCTTTAGGTGTGTGCGGGCTTCACGAACCCGAGATACCCTATGGATATATTATTTTCCCACTGTATTTACTGCTTTTGGTAAGCATGGGGGTCGAGACCCCAGGATGCCCAAGCGATCTTCCTGTTTCTTCTCTCCATCCTTCCTTTTTCACAATTACTTGACATTGGCCACATTGCGCCAAACACAGGACAAATATGGCTCTTGCGCCATAAAACCCAAAACAAACTAACCAACCAACTAATCTGAAGTTTTTATTTTCAATGTACCGTGTTCAAGAGGCTATTTACCAGCACGACAACCCCCGACCACACGTCTCTCCCAAGAGTGCATCCGTGGTGTTGAAACCTTTCATTTTCCAGAGATCTCCGCACTGTCTCCCGTCGAGCTTATATAGTATGTGCTGACATTACCCGGAATATAATGGATCTTGAGCAGCAATAGCAGAATGCTTTGCATTATTTGCATCAGAAAGACAAAAATGTTTTGTCCCAATCTATGCCATGCCGTTTATAGGAATGCATCTCTGCCAGAGGGGGCTTTGCAGTTTACTAACTTATGACCTTAGTAGTATAATTCTACAATGATAAAAAGCCTTCTCAATTTATTCCGTGATAATTTCTTTATCTCACATGCGCAGCATAGTGTTAAGCTGAATTCTAAATGACCACTGGCATCGGTGAGTTTTCGTTTTTTTGAACAGTGTATTTCTCCAAATCAAAATTCTATTTAACCCTCCAAGTGGTTTCGACGAGATATCGCGTCCGTCAAAATTTGACCAATTTACTAATAAGGCGATACCCCTTCATCCAGGTATTGTCGATTTTTATGATGACGAGATCAATATCTGGTCAGCTTTCTTCTAAGGATCGTGATCGAGTTTTCTCTTAATGGCGAGCTATCTTGTCAGTCAAGATCTGATCCGTTTGGCTAATGATTAGATACATCGTCAAGACAACCCTCAGGAGGGTTAAACGGAAATTACAATTTACTCTATCAAGCTTATTCAAAGCGCATTATACCCTTTAACAGAGGATTAATTATTCCTATTATACTATAACACGCTTCTGGTATGAAAATACCTTACCGGAAAATTTGCAGTTACTTCATTTCCTAACAAATGTCATATCCAGTCATTTCTCGGAAGAATTTAAGGTAATGGTAATTTTTAGTTAACGTCGTACTAGAGCAACGGGCTATTGACGACGGACCGGGATCAATCACTTAAGGGAAAAATCCGACAGAATTTAAGGATAGGTATATATTTAACTAACGTCGCACTGGAGCAACATAATGGGCTATTGGCGACGGTCCGTGATCAGTCCCAAACGGAAAGAACCTAGGACAAAACCATGTAATTTTAAACCAGTCAAGAATTTAAAGGGATATTTAGTATTGAATGTTTAAGTATTGCATGCATATAAAGCCGAAGCCGTGTGACAGTGTAAAGTGTGCATATTTTCTTAATGTGTTTGTATTTTTTTGTGCCAATCCAAATAGAATAACTCATGGTGGTGTGGTGTTGAGGTTTGGAGAGTAGGGTGCCAGCTCAGGTGCCACCTCGTCATCTGACACTTGTTCAAAGTTCCGTGGTGTTGTCTTCGAAAGTTTCCGTTCGGGTTTCAATACCGGACCGTCTCCAATAGCCAATTGTGTTTCTCCAGTCAATTGAAATACCCAGCATACCAAATAGAATAACAGCGATACGAAACAAGGCGGCTCAAGCAGCCATTTAAGCCAAACAATTCTGAAACTAAAAGCAAACAAAAAGGAGTACAATGTAAACAACCCCCTTCCACCCCAGATGCACGAGGTTCACCTTTTAACAATTCGCTCAATCAGATAAAAGATCCAGAACAGAGCCCTGGACCATTCCACCCCTGCTCAGATGTGAATGGTCTGTTTTTCCGATGCGTAAGTTTTCTTTTCAAATACACGGCTGCCTATAATCGAAACTCATTTATCATTCACACATCATTTACTATGGAGTTCCGACATTTGGAGAGTATTTTTTATATTTTGACGCTATCTGGAAACAGAAGACACAAAATAAAACTTGATTCAAAACAGCTTCTCAATCAGTTTAAAAAATGTCGCTTGATAAATGATGTTCTTCTTTTGTAGGTTCCTTTTGCTACGCCGCTCTGCTTCTGGTGGGAGTTTAGGGAGACTGGAGAAGAACCCTAGAATTTCTGCATTACCTAGGAACATCGTGCGCCATTGTGTTGTTGTTAGGGTTTTATGGCGCAAGGTCCATATTGGATCTTGCTGAGCAGACATAAGACCTGCAACATATGTCGGAATCCATCCCTCAACCTCTGCAGAGCACTTGATTTTTAGAGTGCCGGGTTGTGATGGGATGTAGGTATTTTAATTATCTGGAGCAACACAGCGGGCTATCGGCTATGGTCCGGGATCAAACCCGAAGGTAGAGATCCGAGGACAACATCACGCAGTATCTCGTGAACTGTAATATCCTCTGGCCCAAATTGCTGAAAGCGAACTCGAACCTTCCAAAGACCGACGTATGCAAAGGGGGACTGGTGCACGTTAAATCTTTCGTGTCCCCAATGTCCTCACGTTGGTGTGGTGTGGAAGTTTAGAGAGTGGGCTGCCATCTCAGGTGTTGCCTCGTCAAAATTTGGTGGTATTGTCCTTGTATCCTTCCCTTCGGATTGTGAGCGGACCGTCACCAATAGCCCGTTGTGTGTACCGTTAATAAATACATACCTACCGCTCAAAGCGAACAATATCAAGTAATAGACATACACGCAGGGGAATTTTTACTGACAGAGGAGGGTAGGTATCTTGGTAGATATTATAATTAACGTCGCACTGGTACTGACAGAGGAGGGAAATACACGCAGGAGGAATGTATCTGATAGGAATCGAACTTGCGCCGCTTACAACTGGAAGGTTGCTAACTCAGTGGACATACCCACAGAACCACGAAATATTCAATTGGTAAATATTGGAAACGAAACATACACTCTACACATTCTCTGAACCAAATCTGTACTATGCGTTTTACTTTCGGCTGGGTTTAAGAGCCGAATTTGGTCCAGCTGCGCCAAGCACGAGACAAACACCATGTATTGGACACACACAAAGAATGTTTTATTGAACGAGAAGAGGAAGAAAAACACCCAGGGGAGAAGACCCTGACAGGTACCTAACCTGCTCCATTTGCAACATATTATTAATAGATGTTCTTTGCAAAATACGTATAATGAATTTTTATTGAATGAATTTCGGGACAAACGGTTAGATATATAGAATTTTTGTCACTGCCAGTCGACTTAGGGTATGACATTCTACCATGAAATGTTTTTTGTCCAATTCGCCCGAGGGGTGTTGGGTATATCACGAAAAAAACGTGTTTTTTAGACGTCGTCTATGGGACTTAACATTACGTGACCCATACGTAAGGCTATAACCCCAAAACCTAACCTGATTTTTTTAAAATCGTTGTGGGGTACTGTGAAGTGTCCGATTACCTAGATAACTGCCAAATTTGGAAGAATTTCGTCGGTAAATTCTATCACAAATCGCGAAATCGTCTCCATTCGTGAAAAGGAGACATTTTTTGACAAATAGTCAAATACAATTGCGATTTAAGGAAAAATAGTGAATTTTTATCTGAAGGGAAACAGCAGATATTTTTGAATAAATAAAACGAATAAGGCAGTGTTTGATGTTTAAATAAATTGACTAAAACAGATTTTGCCAGATTTAGCCGAGCTGCTCCAAATACGAGACAACGTCAAGCAACGGACGAAAACACCAGAATGAAATTTTTACTAGCACAGAAGAGAAATAAACACAGAATACGTTGCAAGAATCAAACCGGTATGAAACCTATATATACCAGATTGCTAGAACAGTGGACAAATCCACAGATCCAAGGAGGCCCCTTTCAGTTGAATCTATCCATTATCATTTTATCAGGTTTCAATTATGTTACAAGTGGTAGGTAGGTATTTAATTAACGTATCATGGGAGCAACACAACGGGTAATTGGCTATGGTCCGCGATCAGTCCCAAAGGGAAAGATCAGAGGACAGTACAATTTTGAACCTAGGTCAAATGACGAGGGCACACCTAAGGTGTCATTCCCACTCTCCAAACTTCCACTAACGTGAAGTAGTCTGAGGCCACGACAGGTTTAGCGTGCACCAGCCCCCTTTGCACACAACCGGCATTAGTTGGATTCGGACTCAAAGCCCTCTGGTTGCTATTCCGTTGCTCTACCAACCACGGCCCTGTTCAAATAAGGCAGCCTACTCGAAACCATAAACCCAATTCAACAAAACGCGAGGTAACATGACGTTAGGTAAAATAATTTCAGTTCCTTTTTTTTACTCCATACGCTCAAGTAATGTTTTTAAAATTGGTTTTAAAGAAAAATGGCGTTTCAATGATTCGGCTAAACTCTTTTTAGTTGATTCTCTACTTTTATTGGTCACTCCACACTGGAATGTTGCTCCTATAGCTATCCTCTGTTGAAATTGAAACAAAGCTCCGCAATTTACATAGACTCGACTTTTGTCTCACCAGAAAGACTTCCTTAGATTAAAACTTAAAAAAGGAACTATAAAGAGGAAAAGGATTCTAGAGGCAAAAGAGTAGATGGCGAAGCAAAGTAGGGGGTTTCTATTCTTTTTCTGAAGTCCCAGGCATTCGATCAAATCTTTGTATTGCGTGCTGCTGCTTGGTTGGAAAAGAACGTTACCGCGTAGAGAAAAAAAACTATTTTCTCCCAGTAAGCTTCGTCTTCATATAGTTAATTGTGTCTTCTGCTTCAAAACGTATGTCGGATTGATTAAATGAGTAATGCAGATTTTTCCAATCTCTAAAAATAGAAGACCTGCTCTGTATGGGTAGATTCTTGCTTCAGGAGTGTAAGAACTATTTCAAGAGCTTCAAGCTGTAAAATTCTTGTCTTGAGGCTTAATGAAGGATAGACGTCCTTTGTGTTGTTGATACCACTATTTTCTGTATTTTCGAAAATAAATATATAATCTATCCCTTTGTGAACTCTTGTAAGAGACCTTTTTTCAGATTGCCTCAAGCGAAAGCTCACATTTTTAAATTTACGGTCCTGGTGGTTTCGACTATCAAGATCTGATCAGTTTTGCCAACAACGATAGATCTCGTCACTGAGATATTTCCGAGTTTGTATAATGAAGGGGTCCTGATTTGATCGGTGTTTTTCTAATGACGATGTATGTATCTCATCCATCAAGATCTGGTCAGTTTTTGCTCAATGACAAGATCAACCTCTTCAAGACAGACACCCGGTGGATTAAAATCTTTTGGTGACCAGTACCAGTTTTTTTCTAAATAAAAATAAGTTTATCATTAAAAATAATTTAATAAGACTTTTTTTTATTTAATTTACCCAACTTCCCTCTGTCGGCCCCTTTTGTTAAAAACATTTTGAGGAATGCACATTCCCTTGTCTTAAAAAGTCTCGATATCAAATGTGGTTTCATTCCGTTCATTTGACTTAGCTAGATTCCTCCAAAGAATGAAAGTTATTTTATAGGGCCACCATGTACTTGTACAGAAAATTCACATAGATTTGTGTTGAAATTAAAGGGATAAGTGAATCGTAAAGAGCTTGTATTTAAAGCCTGGTTTTATTAAAAACGATTCCCTTCCAGGTCATAAATGAACTGCTTGAAGAAATGAACTGCTTAAAAGACTTGAAATGAACTGCTGAAAGTTAAATTTAATAACCGTTAGGAGTTCACCCACTGCAATAAAAATATGTTCCGTTCATTCACACATTATCTCGGGCAAAAAACAAATAATTAAAGCTTAATCTGGATGGATTGAATTGGTCACTAATTTCAACTTCCTCTGCGCAGTGTCAAGATTCAGCTTTGAATCGTGTCTCTTAAGACCTAAAATAAACATTAAAGATATTTTTTCCAGCCTCTTCTATCCAATTACCCAGCAATTGCTTCTCAAAGCAAAGATAATGAAGACAGAGCAGTTGTAGTAAAAGGAAAACAGTGTGTACGGTTAAACGCGAAGTGTCTGCTTTAAGTAAATTATTGTTCTCAAGGGGGAATTTCAGATTGTTTTGCTTCGCTCAGATTTAAAGTACAAGCACCAGACTTCAAGAGCTTTCGGTTTCCGGGGATGATTTTTGCTCTGCTTTTTTGTTGACCCTGTGTTTGTTTTCTGGTTTTCGGCACCAGAATTTTATTTGTCACGTCGCTCTTAAAAACAGGAAGGGGTTTGATTAACACTCGGGAAGAAAATTATGGCTCTTTTTCACTTACGCTCCTGTGGACTCAAAACAGATTGGAATTTAGAAATGTAGTTTCGGTAATAATTGCTGCTGTATATTATCCTCTCTAAGCAATAATAATACATCTTTTTCTGGGATTGGACTCTTTTATGACCTTGAGAGTTTATATAGTGGGTAATATATATATTTCGTTTTTAGTGAAAAGTTGCAATCTGTTTTCCACTTTTCCAACGCATTCCTTCGAAAAGTAAATTTAAAAAAATTATTATGCTCTTATTCCTGTTTTGTTATTTAATTGTTGAAAATTGTTTAAGACTGTTTAAAATGGATGGATATTCAATCCAAATTTTAGCTTCCGAGTGTTTATAGTTTCGATTATAAGGCGTATTAAGTGTGATGAAAATTGACGATAAAATCATCATTTTTAAAAACTTTTTTAATTATTTCGAGAGAAACTTAAACTACAATTTATTTTACAAACTAATAACATTAGAAACTTAATCATTCAAATAAAATACGTAGTCAGTATATATTAATTTTCTTATATTTGAAAATTATAAGGGTAAATTATTTTTATTTCATCTACAAATCTGGAATAGTTTGTAATAAGTGGCGAATATTCCCTCATCTTTAAATCCTTAACATTTACTATTTAATCTGAAATAAAGCACGAAACAGGTACTATAAACAACATACAATGATATTTCTATTGGTTGGTTTGGGGTTTTAAGGCACATGGACCATATTTGGCAAAGTTACAGACAGACAACGTCAAACACAAAACAGACATCGTCAAACACAAGACAGACAACGTCAAGTGATTTTAAAATAATGACATAATATTAGTAATAAAATTAAACGAATATAGAAGCATATAATTTTCGTAATTTATTAAATATCTATGAACAATATATTCAGTTGTCAATACAAACGTTTATATGGTTTCAATTATTTGTGATCTTTTACAAAAAAAATGATGAAGTGTCGTAGAGAACTATCTATTCTTACAAAAAAAATTGCAAAAGAAGAGATGTTATGATAGTGATTAAATTTGTATATAGTCTGATAATGAGAGAAAACTTCAGAACCATTTTAGTCCTATTCAGAACAGATAAACAGAGTTTAACTAAAAAAACATTGGGCAATTAAACAGGAGAAAAAAATGAACTTGACATACCAATAAAAATACATTTTAAAATCCTCACGAGTTACAACCAACAATATTTTAACATTTACAGCTAAGATATTTTACAATTAACAGTGGGGGAAATGAAAGTTCTTTTTCTATAAATATGCATACACTAAGCGAATTTGAGCGTGAAATCGAAAAGGTGTAGCAAAATAAAACTATTTCTGTCGTCACGTAAAAGATGCCTTGCACTCGTGAAAAATTAACGGTACAAATAACATTGAAGAACAGCGAATTTCCTGAGCACAGCTCATCGTAGAGGTTATGCGCGAACAGTTATAGGCATCGCATGGCAGAATTACTGATAGAATATTTTTCAAAAAGTGAATATTCGAGGTGATCGGAATTGTGCGTCTTCCCGGATCCAGTCAGTCACTTGTATTCTTGGAATTCTTTACACCGTGACCACCGTAGAATTTCCGGTTCAACAAACCTGCGATTCCGTAAAGGTCGTAAATAATATCACCGGGCGAAAAGGGGAGAAAAAGCTAAGTCATCAGTATTCTTCAAACACACACAGAACAGCGCCAAAATGCTATGTTTACGTGAGCCGAATTCTGCAGGCATTAAACGTCCAGCCTTTCAAAAGAAATAAAGAAAACTATTTATGAAAGCAACGATAAACAACACTCAAAAGGAATGTCTCCACCCTCCTAAGTAATCATGAAGAGTCTTAAAAAAGCACAAGCCCTTAATTTCCTCAACTCATCATAGTTTCACGCACGAGTTGAAAATACCTTGCTCAACTTCAGATTTTTCCTCCTGGAGTTACGTGATCCAGCTGGGGAGTCTTTGATTAAAAGTTACCTTCGGAAAGGGGATGGATTCATTGGCGACTTTTCGGATTGAAACATTCAATTTCGCACTTATTTCAAACGATGAGATCATGTTTAATGTTCTGACTTCTTAATAAGGGACAATGGGTCCATTTTGACATTGATGTCAGGATGGGTCGGTTGGCAACTTTTTTTGGATTGAAACATTCCCTTTCGCACTTATTTCAACAGAGATCATGCTTCCCCTGTTCTGACATCTGCGATTAGAGGACAATATACCCATCCTAACTTTGATGCTAGGATGGTTTCATTGGCAACTTTTCGGATTGAAACATTCAATTTCGCAGTTACTTCAACCTATGACATCATGTTGCCAACGATCCCATCTTGACATCAAGTCTTAACATTGATGTCAAGATGGGATCGTTGGCAACTTTCCGGATTGAAGCATTCCATTTTGCACTTACTTCAACCGATGAGATCATACTTCCTGATCTAACTTCTTTCGAGATAAGTACTTGTTAGAGTCTTGTAAAATGTCAAAAGAAAATTCTGAAAGTCCCTCTGATTCTTCAAGTTCAGTCATTTGTGTATTTTTTTTTCATAATTTTAGGAACCCTCTGAAATTCTGTACAGCGTGTGAGACGCTTTTTCTGTCTAGCTAAATGTTGTTGATGGTAGTTTTTCTGGTACGTATTGCTAATTTCACATTACTTGCTTGTTTTTCGAATACGATGTCCCTAAAATTTCCAGAAGATTAGTTCCGAATTGATATATATCTGAAAGTTTATTGATCTACACCTATTGACTATCAAAGTAGTTTCGACGAGATATTGTGTCCATCAAAATCTGACCAATTTTGCTAATGACGAGACAGCTCGTCATCAAGATTTTGGTTTTTTTTTATGACGTGATCATGATGTGGTCAGTTTTCTTCTAAAGACAAGATATCTCTTCTATCCGGATCCGTCAGTGGTTTTGATAGGTACTTTGTGAGGACAACCAGCAGGAGAGTTAAATCAATGACATAACAGTGATAAATTCCATGTTTTAGAATCACCAATATGTATAATAGAACAGCATTAGGATTGGTGGTAGCAAAATATTCGCTATCCGAAGGTTTGATAGTTAACACTGACAATCCCTATCATACGTGCCATTTAATAAATGCAGTACCTGAGCCCCAAATAGCAATCCCACGTTCAGGAGGTTTCGGTTTTCCAACACGGAATTATGTGTGTACCAGCTATTTCCCATAAAATTAAATAGAACGTAACGAGTTTCCAAACCCCTTTCATAACACGTATTGACGTTCAAAGTGCTTTTAACTTAAATTCAACTGATTACTGTTTGAAGTAGCTTTTTGAATTTTTAAAATTCTTGGGAGCGGAAAGTGTTTGGAGAGTACACGTATAAGGTAGAAATGAAAAATCGTCAAAATAAGTACAAAAACGAAACATCAAGAGCAATGCAGTCATAAAAATAACGAAATTCATTTGACTTGTACTTAACAACGCACTTAACACTTATGAAATAGTAAGCTATTTATTCTTGTGCATCGAGGAATTGTTGCACATAATTTATATTCATTATAATGGAGATGGCAAATGTAAAATTATTTTTCCTTTTATGAAGTGTGCAATTTCGCTATGTATCAATTGAGAGTTTTATACACAAAGTGACTCCGAATAAAACTTATCACTTATTAACAAAATTAAATTACAAACTATATTGATATTTTAAAAGTCATACTTTATCTTGAATGAAGGTTATAAAAATAAAATAAAGGCTAGTATTTTCTTATTTTAGAAATAAGATGTCGTATTACAAAATCATATGTTAGAAATCCAGTTCCCTTTGCACAAGTAAATTAGCAAAGACGTCTCCCAAGTTAAATTGCCCTCAAGGGCACATCTTCTTTAGGCGTGCACGAGGCATCACAACCCAGAGATACCCGAGTGGTCTGTCCTCCCTTCTGTTTTACCTTCTCCTGCCCTTCTGCATTTTGCTTTATTCCCTCCCTCGTTGTTGTCTTGTGTTCGGAATAGCTTGGCCAAACATTCCCCTTGCACCATAAAACCCAATGCTAACCAGCCAACCCAAAGATAAGTGTATGTCTGTGTATTAGAAGTTTATAAAAGCACTTATTATCGAAAGGCATATACTAGAAGTTTCTAAAATCACTGATCAGAAAGCATATACTAGAAGTTTCTAAAATCACTTAACAGAAAGCATATACTAGAAGTATCTCAAAAATCACTTGTTATCAGAAAACATACTAAGAACAGCAGTCAAAAATAAATTTATGTTGTAACTGTAATAAGCTTGAAATTACTTACAGAAGAGTTCAAGCATGCTTTTATTGATAATATGATGCTCCCAAAACCAATACTTTGAGAGAGACATGTATTGAGAAATGTACATACGAAATGAAATATGTGCATACGTTCCATTTATGCACTCAAATATCACCATATATCCTACATTAAAACATTGCGTCTTTATTGATGATTAGAGATATAGAAGATTATAGATCACATGGATAAACTCTGATGAGTTACACTCACCGAATCACTCATAAATGTTTCAATGCAAAGCGAATATGAGAAGATATGGAACAGCAATGCTTAATATTTTATTGCAATTGCGAACATCTTTCTGAACCACAAAAGAATCTCTTAGCATGAAAGAAACCCCCATCGCCATTTATTTACTGCTCTTTATATCTATTCATAGAAAGATGACATGAACAGAGCCTCGAAAATGGTTTGCAATAGGCAAGTACCAAAATGAATAAGGGGCCTAAAAGCAATAAAAAAAGTAAGTATTACATTGATTTCCATTAGTCCAGACTCCTTTTATGTATCTACAACGAAAACGAAAGAAAAAATTTCCGTACTTAGTATAGATTTATAACTATAATTTCAAAATATAGTCTTCCTGTTTTGAATAGTAAATAAACTTAAATTTTAGTTTTTGTGGTACAAAACACGATAAAATATAATTGAAGGTTTGATGCATTACTTTTGAGTTTGGAAGTATTGGTTTTCTCAATGCGATTTGTTTTTCAGTGATAAAAAATTCATGGTTGTTGCAAAATCCTCTTTAATGCACTGCCTGCTGAATTTATGTTTATTAAAAAGAATTAAAACCATTGTGATGAATCATTAAATATTAGTTTTATTTTAGATGACAAAATATTGTATTTAAATAGCCTTACTCTCAAGTGCTTTACGTTGCAGTTTTATGCTTGAACTTAATGCAGATTTTCAGTGTATGATAAATAGGCACTTATTTTCAGTCTCTTCTGGTCGCATCCATGTTTTCTGGGATCTGTATTTTAATCCCACTCTAGTCATTGACTTTCTAAAAACGCATGAACTCACAGACTTGTACTAGCTTATCTAGACCAATATGAATCAGAAACAACACAACCACATGTCATCATCGGCTTAGAGCGAAAACTCATTAACTGACACAAATTGTTTTTGACTACATCTATTTAAAAACTAAACATTTGTTTTTAGGTCACGAAATTGTACTAACTCGTCTAGACCCATGCGGATAAGAAACGACGCAACCACATGTCATCGACTCTTAGAGTAGAAACTCATTAACTGACAAACATTGTTTTAAACTACATCTGTTTAAAGACTGACTATAAGTTCTTAGGTCACGGACTTGTATTAACTCGTCTAAACCAATGCTGATAAGAAACACCTCAACCACGTCGTTGCCTTAAAATGGAAACTCATTAATTGATAAAAATTGTTTTTGACTACATCTTTTGAAAACAAACTATTGGTTTTTAGGTCAACAAAAATATTTTATTCATTGTGATTGTGTTATATATCTTTTAAACATATTACAATACCACAGTGTATTTGTCCTCGTCGCGATAAGCATTTCGTGTGTCCAAAAGTGTCAGTTTCTGTTATAAGCCGACTGTTTTTTAACAATACTCCGAATCTACGATCAGAAACTAATTGCCCGCTGCGTAGCTCCAGTGCGACATTTAATTCACTACCTAAATACCGATCAGAAACTCGTAAACTGAAAATATTTCGGAGACAGTTACAAAAATACTTATTTTCGTGATGAGCAATACACTGTCACATTTTAATCTGTTTAAAATATATATACCCCTATCAAAATGCTCATCATAACTATTTTTTAATCTAAAAACTGATAGTTAGTCTTTAAATTAATTTGTCAATGAGTTTTGCTCTAAGGCTGACTATACATTTATACAAAAATTTGTCTATCAATTTTCATGTTTACATTGTATTTAGCAATTTGTATTAATTACATTACCAACCCTTCTGGGTATACTTCCAACAAGGTTTTGAACACAGCTACGGGTATTTGGGTCCATTCCTGCTGCAATATTATCCCCAGCTCAGCTGTAGATTTCGGACATGGTTCCCTGGTCCGTAAATGTCGCTCTAACTCGGCCCGCAAATGTTCTATGGGGTTTAGATCGGGACTATGAGAAGGCCAGGGAAGACGTTTTACAACTATATCTTGATACCACTGCTTGACAGAGGCTGAAACATGGAGCGTTGTCGTCCTAGAAGTAACATTCGTTTATTCCATAAAATTGCCAGAGCGTAGGAAGAACCTGACTGTCCAAAATGTTAATTTAGGCGTCGGCGTTTAATTCACCAGAATAACATTCAAAGGTCCCAGGCCATATCACGAAAAACACCCCCAAACAAGTAGTCGGATTTTATGCAAATCCGCTGGCGTCCGGTCGTCCATTATTGTTGGGTAGTGTATTTCTTTGTAGCGTAAAGCTAAAATAATTTCTAGCCCTAAACATATGTGTGTTCGATAACTTAAGTGCTAAAAGCAATTAAAAGCAATGTTTGGCATCAAAACCTTATTCTCATTGCCCATCTTTAATACAACCAGACAACTAAAAATAAGAAACAAGAAGATGTACTGCATTAATATTCTCTCAATTAAATATCCCATTCACTTAAGTTAGGTTCTGACTTAGTATATTAAGTTGTAAAATCCATGTTTATTTCTAAAAATGTTTGTTTAGAATCTGAAAATAATATTACTCTGCCTAATTTCCTAATATCTATCCATTCTTATATTGAAATATATTCCTATATTGACATGCCAAAAATTATTTCTTATCACCATCGCTACGGGTTAGTATGCCGATTATAAATATAGCAGTCATCCAACGACCAACTATTAAATTACTCCGAGAACGTTCCACAGAATCCCCAGGGTAACAAGATGCTCTCCTTCCTTATATCTGTCAATTTCTCACCTCAACATCGCTCAATCGCATTAGGAGAGCATATTGGCTATTTCTAACAACATATGGACCCAACAAAAATTTCATCCCGTCCGGTTATTGGAGGAGAGAATACCCATGTTAGTTCTATGCCATATGAAATAGAAATAAAACCGAAAGGGGATTGAAAAATAAAATGGCTAAATAAAAATTTAAGCATCTGTACAAAGAATCATATAAAGATTAGACCAAATCTAAATGAAAAGGGGTTGAATAGAAAACTAGCGAAATAAGAGTGGCCTAGACGCCAACAAAAATGTTGCCGTGTCCAGTTAATGGGGGAGAGAATAACCAAATAGATTCTTGATCATATGAAAGATAAATCAAACCGAAAAGGGATTTAACAATAAATTGATTAAATACAAGGTCAAACATCTGTTCAAAAAAACATTACATGAAATAAATATTAGGAGAAATCATCAAAATAGAAAGATATTGAATCGTAAACAGGTGAAATAGAGGTGACCTTTAGATGCCACCCAAGAAAATTTTCACTACATCCAGTTATATTTAGGTAGGTAGTTAATTAAAATCGTACTAGAGTAAGATAATGCGCAGTTGGTGAAGGTCCGACACCAATTCAAAGGGAAAGATCCGAGGACACTTCGTAATTTTGATTTACGGTCAGATAACGAAGTCAACACTTGTGACCCCACTCTCCACACTTCCACACTATGACTAAGTTATAGGGAAGATAATATCAAATACAGACCATGTAGAAAATAGAAATCAGACTGAGAAAGGATTGAATAAAACTGAATAAAATAGATTGAATAAATTCATCTGTACAAAAGAAACACTAAATAAAAACAAACTCCAGCGAAAATCGCACAAGAGGATTAGTACAAATAATTATTAACCCTTCAAGGGTGAGTGTCGCGACAAGGTACACTCTGTAACCAAAAGAAAATCAACGCACCATAAAGAAGCTGTCCGATTATCATAAAAATTGGTGAATGTGAAAAACATACATATAGAAAAACAAACGATTAAAATTTCAGAACAATTGAATGTTTCATTTCATTATCAAGTTATTTATAGTTTGACCGGTACAAAGAGAGGAAGTCAATAAGGTGTTGGTCTACCTCTGGCTTGGATGTAATCTCTCGACCGGCGTGCCATAGACTGAAAAAGCTCCTGTATGGTGTCCTGTGGAATTTCTTGCCAAATTATCTCCAACTGTCGGTTTGAATGGTCAACATTCCGGGTTAGTTGCAATCGCCTTCCCATAACGTCTTTAATATGCTCTATGGGATAGAGATCAGGAGACCTAGCTGGCCAAGAAAGTGTTGGGAAAGCTTGAAGACATTTCATAGCGACACGTGCATTGTGCGGTCGGGCTTTATCTTGTTAAAAGAATAAGTCTGGGGTGTTTTCGAAAAAGGAACGGTAACACAACCGTTCGTAGAATGTCGTCTTCGTACCGCTGTGCTGTAAATGTGCCAGAAATGACTACCTAAGGGGTCCGGCTGTCAAAGGAGATGGCACCCCAGACCACAACGCCCTGTTGTGGGCATGTGTGGTGTGCGATAGTAAGTGTAGTAATCCCACGCTGCCCTGGAAATCTCTAGAAACGTCTGCGGTTGTTGTCAGGACACAGTTGGAAACGGAACTCGTCACTAAAGACTTTAAGTCCCCAGTCAGCGCCGTTCCAAGTTGTTCGAGCCCGGCACCACTGTAATTGTGCACCTTCCTGGTGCGTAGATTGTTTTTTGTTATAGAATGTTTATCAACTCATCAGGTCTTAATGGTCAATATATATAGCCATTAGGCAAAACTGGCCAGATCTTGATCTCGCAATAGTAAAAGAATTGGCAATATCTTTATGACGAGAAATCTCGTCATGAACAAAATCATATGATGTTGAACGTATAATCAAAATATCTCGCCGATTACACTTGGAGGGTTAAAAGTTGCGTGGAAAGAAGGCTTAAAATGGTAGTACACTGGCCAAGACATGCCTTTTTCATATGGGATAGTTTCAGATAGGGAGTCAAGAACTCTCTTGTTGCTCTCGTGAATTTGAGCCATCTCTATGTTTGCATTTAATTAGAATTGTGCATTCTTTCCAGTCTCTACCGCAAATCAATTTACTATAAAAATGGAGAGCGAGCGAAATCTGGTACCACGCTTCATGAAATTCTTAACGCTAAGACGTTTGAAATTCTTTAAGTACAAATGATGTTATTAATATTAAATTAGCCTGACAAATTCACGAAGCTACTTGAGAAGCGCGAGCGACGCAGCATATTAACAAATTAAAATATTCCCCAAAATCAACTTCGGTAACGTCTGAAACATAAAATGGGTATTATTAACTCTGATCTCGCTTTCCGGAGAGTGGTTAGGTAATTTCGTTTTATCCAACACGTTTTGTTCCAGTGTGACACATTGCACAGTATTTGACAAGCTTATGAATAATTCCAGTTTCCTGAAAAGTCACTAATTATCTGTCAGGAACATATGGGACTTTCTACTCGTAATTCAACTATTACCACTTGTAGGGAGAGTCAAGCTAACTAAAAAGTGCAGTTAAACGTTACGAAATGAAAATTTCGGAGGACGCTCCCACGTGTAAATGTCGCTTTTGCGTATTAATGGTGAAAAGACGATTCACATCGGCTTTCAGTCGAAAGAGAATTTTGGGAGATGTCTCCGTTTCAAGGGAGTCAAAAGTTTTTCCAATTTTTACTTTTTGCTGGTTTGAGAAGAGACCTGCGTTGTTTCTTCCGGAGTTTTCGCTGTTTCGTCTGTCTGCTTTTAAATTAGTATTAATGAACCGCATATTACACAAGAAAGGTGAATGACAGGCAAATTGTCGTTCATTGTTACGTAATTTAGATGCTGTCCAAAAAGCAAAAGCATTTTGAAACAAGTCATCGATAATGTGCAGTTGATGAATGGATGCATTGCATGCAGAAATGTCATAGCTAAACGAAGTATTTGTAGTTCAAATTTAAAAAGTGGATTTGTTCGGATATGATACACATTCAACATGAATTACGAATAGCGGTCTCAGGAGTGAGGCTTCCGACCAGCAGGAAAGTTAGTCACCTGGTGCCATGAACGCTGACGTGTACCTTGACATTCTGGGTAGTTCTGCCTTGCCTACACTATGGCAATATTACGGTGATAATGGTTGTTTCTTCCAACACTATCGAGCTCCATGTCATACTGCAAAACGTTTGCTGGACTGGTTTCCTGAAAATGAGGCGAAATTGTTTGACTGGCCTGCTCAGAGCACCGATCTTAATCCGATCAAGCACTTGTGGGACAAACTGAAGTGACGAGCACGACTGAAGCACGCCCATTTTCACAACAATCTCTTCTCATAGTGGACGCATGGTGAGCTATTCCTACCTAGACTTACAGATTAAATTGTGGAAAGTATGCCTCGACGTGTTGCAGCTGTAATACAAGCAAAAGGAGGCATACCCTTTACTAAATAGAATAATAAAGCACTTTCCAAATACTTTTGTTCATATAGTGTATACCATACTTTAATTATTTCATAATAGTAAAATTTCATTCATGTGAGCAAACAGCTATACAGCTCAGATGTTGCTACATCATATGACCGTGGTTCAAAATTACGTGGTGGTGTCCTCGGATCTTTCCCTTCAGGTTTGATCCCGGAGCGTTGCAAATAGTCCATTATGTTGTTTCGGTGAGACGCTAATTAAGATACCTACCGCTGTTATCACTAGCCCGTTGTGTTAATTCAACTACCTACCAACTAAATACCGTTGTTATTATTTCATTGACATCAATTTCGACTTCAATTTCTATATTGTTCATCAAAATTATCTCCGTTTTAATAAATAAGGAATTTTAAACTTTTACACTAATATTCTAAAATTAATGCGAAAATGTTTCAACTCAAAATCAGTCTAAATACCGATGTGCGTAATAATGAAAACAAATATTCAACGAATTAAGTGTCTTCATAGAGAACAGTTAAAATGTTTTTGTTTTCAGTGACATCTATTAAATTACAGAGAAAGTTCACACATGAAGTGGAATTCATTTAAGTTTTGAAGCAAAACTAAAAGGAGAAATACTCGGAAATACTCTTCAGAAGGTAATGGTAATTTTAGTTAACGTCGTACTAGAGCAACACAACGGGCTATAGACGACGGCCCGGGATCAATACCTGAAGGGAAAGATCCGAGGACAACACCTCGTAGTTTTGAACCACGGTCAGATGACGAAGCAACACCTGAGCTCGCACCCTCTCTCCAAACTTCCCCAGCAACCCAACGTGAGGACTTTCGGCCACGACATATTTAAGGTGCACCAGCCGCCTCTACACCATACGTTTACAAACATCCATGCCCGGACCCGGATTCGAACCAGGAACCTTCCGATCTAGAGGCTAACACTTTAACCACTATACCGGTTGGTCGGCACTCTTCAGAAGGAAAAATACTCGGAATTATGGATAATGAAGACCTCGACTTATAATATTACTGAAAATCCTTTTGAATAAAATTAAACTTATCATTAGGACTTATAAAAAGGGTCAGATTCAGTCCAAGGTAGGTAGCCTTACAGTAGCTTTTTTGAGTTAATTTTTAGCTAGATTAAATAAATCGTAGACTTCGGACAGGAACTTAAAAACTTGTGTTGCTCCATTGCGACTTTAATTAAAATATACCTACCCCCAACCTCAAAAATAGTTACGGCATAACTTCTTATATTCAAGTAGAACTACTCCTACATTTCTATTTTACTAGTACTACATGTAATATTCAACAGATAACAAATCAATAAAATCAATAGGAAATAAATCTTCCTAACTGGTACAGTGGTCATAACGCTTGTGCTACTCAGTAAACCGAAATTCGAACACTAGACCTACTAAGTACACGAATGTTGGTCATTCTCCTCGTCAGGAGTAACTGGACTCATCCACTAGTTATCACTGAATTTAAAATTTTAGTTCGGCATTTAACTTGTTAAAAACTGATAAAAATCATCTTTGTTTTAGTATTTGAAGAATAGATATTGTTCTTGTTAAGGTCATGCTTAAATGTGACCCCAATCAGAACAATAGCTACTAAAAACCGTACGCATAATATAAAGGATCATTCGTTTAACCCTCTAAGTGGTTTCGACAAAATATCTCGTTCATCAAGATCTAACTAATTTTGCTTTTGACAATACATCTCGTCATCATGATAATGACGATTTTTCGTTATGATGACGAATCAAGATCTGGTCAGTTAAAAATGACATCCAATTTTGCTGTCCTCAAATGAGGACGCTCTGCGTTATAGCCAACTTTTATACAAATTTCAAGTCATTATAATTTTTATATTTTTTCGTGTAGTAATTGAATTAAAAATTATTTCGACTTTTAAATGGTAAATAGTCATTACTTTCCTAAAGCAAAACAAAGTATAAGTAATTATAATGACTCGTAGGTTTTTAACGATTGCAGAGGCTTATGAATATTTAATTTCCGAACAAATTGAAACTGACATAATCGGAATTCCACCTAACGTAGATGAGATTACTGATGAAGAGGATTTCAAAGATGAAAGTACAGCTTTAGCTCAAGTACGTGATATTGCAGGAACAGCTGAAATCGAAAATTCCGAAGATCCAAATTCCCCTGTGACTAGAATTGTGTTCAAAAACTAAAATTGTGGCACTATAAGAGACCACAAAATCGCAAGATGTCCTCTGAAATATCGGAAAGAAATAGAAAACGAAGCAAGAGAGTTTTATGAGCATAAATTTGATAAGGAAAATTAAATTTTAATAGTCAGATGGAACGACAATAAGTCTGTCACTTTGGCAACAAATTCTGAAATATTAATTCTGCATTCCTTGTTTCCCCAAATATCATACCAAACCAAAGAATTGATACATATTTTATGCAAGTTTGTATGTATTTTGTTTATGTATCATATATGTGCATCTTGTTCTCCGTCATTCTGCATAAAAAACTGTCCTTTTTATCAACTGTCATAGTTCGCACAAAACCGAAATTGTAGCGTTGAACATAACTCCGTTTGAGATAAATTGTCATTAAATGTTAAGTTAATAACAGTTTGAAATTAATCTTACCTTAAAGTTTAATAGAATACTGTAACTAATCCGTTTTTACATCTATTACATGTTGTTTTTGAATGTTCTGACTTGACTGAATTTCTTGATTTTATTTCACCGGAACTCCCAGCGTCCTCGAATGAGGACGGGCTGTAATTTTAAAACTAAATCACAAATTGATTGAATTTTAGGTTTTTTGCATTCAGAGGGTCATAATTACATAGATTTGAGATAATCATGAACATATTTTGAATAGAAATAATTCGACGTTAATGGGTTAAGTTAACTAGTAAAAGTTCAAAAAGTTTCCCCAAGAGAATATTCAAGAGTGTGTTCCTAATATCGCCTACCCCTGGTCCTATTACCATCCACCAGGCGAAATTAGAAGCTACTATTAAAAACTAGTTGCTAGTAGAGCATACATACCTACCTTTAGTAATTAATGTACTTTCTAGTCATATAAATGAAATTATGACTTGGAAACCTTACATGGATATTCCCTGAATTGATGGAGACATAAAGTACCGTTGATCACAGCCTCAAATAAATACTTCAGATGCAATATTGTTGTTGATATAACTGATAGGAAACTTGCTGGTGGCGCTACGTGTGGTAAAATACTAGACCGTCAAGGTAACTACATTAACTCATAGATGTCGCGCATAGTAGCTTGCAAACACGAGTTGGCGATATTAAGTACAGGGGCGATATTTGGAACACCTAACACTACTCATTCATAAAAATAAATGTTTAAAAAAGCAACAAATCATAGTTTAGTGTTATTTTGTAAATGACTACATCGAAAATTAGGTAAGCAAATTTATAATGTTTTGTTTTTCTTTTATCTATTTCAACAGGGCTGATATTGAATTCTACTTCTCGACTCTGAATTGAGCAGTCATTTATAACTGCTCGAATAGATCCTTCAATGGAAACTGCAGGCTATCTTTCCCTCTTCACTCTCCCGAAATTCCTCTCAAAGAACACGAAAACCAATTACAATAAAATATCCCGAACTTCCAAATTATAAACTGATCAAACTCGAGAGTACGCTTAGCTTTTCATGGGAACGGGTTTAATGGTAACCGTTTTCATTTATTTTGTTTCCAATTTGAGAGAGCCATATTTTTCTAATTAGAAAAATATAAAATGTAGAAGACTTGTATTATGGAACTTCGTCCAATAAATGTTTTTATTTCTATTCTTTCTCCGAGTTATTTTCCCTCGCCGTCAGCTATAAAGGAAAAATATTGGAAACCTACAAGAACCTTACTTTGAATAAAGTAACGTATCATCAATCCATAACCTTGTTGATAAACGTAAACATTGAAGATGGGTCGCGATGCTGTATTGTGCCCCGTTTATACCGTCTTATTTTTACATCAGGTGATCATAACAAGACCAATTTGTCGTGAAACGAATAATGAAGTCTAATAAAATAAAGGATAACAACACAGCATATGTACCTATAAGTATGTACAAGTAACTCATTTTCATTTGCATGTAATAAAAATATGTTACAAACTGTGAAGTTTGAAGTACATTCACACCAAAGAAGCTTGAAGAATTGCTACCCACCAATGCATAGTAATGGACGGCGTATATGTTTAATTGCAAGATTTCCTGAAAATAATAAAGTTTTATATTGCGACCTTAAAGCCTTGCCAGAAAATGATTATCATTTCAATTTAGTTTCGAATTGGACTCTGATTTGATTATCTGAAAAGATTCTTTTTTCTTATGGCGCTGGTGACATATTTAGCCAAACTGCGCCAAATACAAGACAGACAACGCCAAGTAACGAGCACACAATGAAAGTTTTCATTAATACCGAAAGAGAAAAATACACAACTAGTGTATATATTCCTAGAATTCTCATTCACAAAAAAAATTGTTGGTTTGATTAGTCTCGCTCTATATTCTTTGATCAAAGATCACACATTACCGTGCCTAGTGTCTTCAAACACCGTACCAGGTTAAATAAGTGTGGTTGGGATGGATAGATCATGCCACTAAGGAGGTAGGTCTATTCAGAATAGTAGGGCATATTCCATCTGTATATCGTTACACCTATACATTATTACATCGGTACATTGTCAAATAGATATAGTAATTGCCATCTAAACATAGTATATTACACTATATACAACATGCAAAACAGAGTTTATGTCCTGGGATAATTAAGTCCCGATGAGTCTATGAATCCATACCAATAATTTTGACTCTCAAGCCCTTGTTACAGGCAATGTTAATGAGTCATGTAATTTTAAGGTGTCGGCAGGTGTCCTCATAAGACACAATGCTGTAAGGGGTCAGACAGTCGTTTAGTGCAGTGGTGTGCTAATTTTACCACACGAGCAGAGGGAACACAATAGAGACCGGAACCTAACTCAGCCTGCGTGAGCATAGTTCGCTCAAACTGAAGATGCTATAGAAAGAGAAGACTGGAGTACCAGTGATTGCAGGGAATTGTACAGTAGGTTTGCTACGTGAATCTCAAAGCCAACGAAAGCAGTCATAACGCAAGCGATATATACGCATATAATGGTTAATTTGGTAGAAACGAACTGTTCATGTAACGGATTTTGCTGTCTTAAGATTAAACGAAATTTTACTCCTGTGGATCTGGCTGAGAAAGCGAGACCGTTATAACCGTGAAAGATACAGGGAAATTCCGTTTTATATACAGGGTGCGTGGATTAGGAAACGCTACAGAAACATCTGATGTGTGTGTGTGTGTGCATCAAATTTTAACAATCGAGGAACTCTGTTGACACTGCTTCCTTCATAATACATGGTGCCATTGCCATTCGAAGCGAGGGTAAAATGAGTAAATTCCCATGTAACATTTCCCTATGGTCCGTTGGCACTTAAACTAACGCTATATTTTGTCCCCAAATTTTCCGAATTCCACTGCTTTCGACTCGACTAGCATTATACGTAATAAATTGCCTTTCTGTGGCTTATGCTGCTTGGTTTATTCTCTGCATAACATCTGAAATCACAAATCACGATAACAGTCCAAATATGCCATATGATACGTGTATAGATATCGATTTTTTCTGTTTTACGTAATGTGGCTGCCATAGCCATGTCTCTATATATGCATGCATTTTATGATGGGATTTAATCTGAATGTATCATGAATTTTATATTAACTTCCTCATTCTCTTACGTTTCCTTGAATTTTTAACACAATACTTGAATTTCAAAAATGTAAATAACATTATTTATACAGCTTCTTGGATCATACATTTTTTAATATTTTGTATAACCGTAATCGTGTTTTATCTTTCAACTTATGCATATCATTGAGAAGTCTCACACTAAATTTTATGCCTCCTGGTGGCTGTCTTGACAAGTTATCTCGCTATAAGCAAAACTGATGAGATCCTGATGGAATAGATATCTCGTCATTAGAGGAAAACATTGACCACATTTTTATATCCTCATCATATAAAATTGGCAAGATCTTTATGAGGATTTATCTCTTCGAAACCACTTAGTCTAATTACCTCTGCTCCTGTGGTAAAATCGGCACATCTCTGCACTACATTGCCAGAGGGTTAATAATCATTTTTGACTATTATGCCAACTTCATTGGCTCACTCTAACGAAATGGTAGCTATAGTTATAAGCAGTGCTGTAGTGTCCTCTGGTTTTTCCAGCAAATTCCGTATACCCTCTGCTTTTTCTTAAAAACTACGTACGCGCTTTGCTTTTTCTAGAAAACCTCGCGCGAAACATCACGTGAAGCGCAAATAGCTGTAGAAAAAAGGGAAGTTGCTATTTCAAGATATCACCATGGTACATAATTCCAAAATCGTACCTATTAATCAAAAGCCATTTAAAGTATTGTCGATAAAATGAAATCCAGACTTTGTTCTGATGTTACTGAAGAACATTATCAACTTTTGAAGAATATATCCATGCTTGATCCAGAAAATATAAATTCAGGGGATATTCGCCATAAAGAAAAAAGGAGGTAAAAAGAATCTGTCGACGTTTTGGTATACATGAAATGTGCACTATTCAGGGTTTGAGAGACCAATGAAAACACCCAAGTTGTTCCAGAGAAATTAAGACCTATTTTAAGAACAATTGAAATATTACCATGTTCCACAGCGGAATACGAGCTCGGGTTTAGTTTCTTAATAACGTAGTGTAAGAGATTTGAGATCATCTTTATTGATTTCAAACGTCTCCTATCTAATGTCTATTAATGCAAATGGACCACTAATACACCACTTGTAAATTCTTGGTAGACCAACCATGCATTTTCAGTAGATAATAGATCAAGAGTATGCGCTATAAAGAGACAGAGACCGATTTCTCTCGTCAAGCAGTTTGGAAAATATTTCAATGATAGAGATAGAGATAAATCTTAAAATTTGTTAGATAAAACAAAATAATTACATCCAACTTTATATGTTTAAATATTTTTCTCTTAACATTTCCTGTTATTAAGTTTTTGTCATAGTTAAATATTAATATAGTGATTTTTTCAAATTTGTATATCCTCTATGCTAGTCTGAATATTTTGCTTTGCATAAATACAGTATAAACTCCCAATAACTCGAACCTTGTGAACACGAATTTCTGCTCAACTCGAAGTTTCTTTCAAAATCCACAGTTCCTTTTCTGTAATATAAAATTAATATAGGATTTTCTCGATAATTAGAACTTCGATTAATTCGAACATATTCCCCGGTCCTTTGAGTATACCCAATGGCCACCCAGAGGAGGGGGGCAAGGAGGCAGTTAACCCCCTGGCTTATGGATTTTCTACATATATATGCATGTATGTGCTTGTGTGTACATGTTATTTTGTCTCCCCCCCTCCCCCCATGGAAAGTGTTAGTACATGTTTCGCCTCCCCATGGAAAATATTCTGTGGGCGCCCATTGTATTTCCTCTGTTTTTTTACGACTACTGCACTGGTTATGAGACCAAATTTCAAGATGCTCGTACTTTATACCAAATAGGTAGGTAGGTAATATTAAGCTTCAGTACTTTATAGTAAATAGGTAGGTAGGTTGGTAGTTAACTAACGTCACACAGGAGCAACAGAACGGGCTATTGGCGTCTCCAGTATAAGTCCCGATGGGACATCCGAGGTAAATTGGTAACTTTAGTTAACGTCTTACTAGAGCAACACAACAGGTTATTGACGACGGTCCGGGATCAGTCCATTAAGGGAAAGATCCGAGGACAACTGCTCGTAATTTTGAACCACGGTCAGGTGACGAAGCAACACCTGAGCTGGCACCCCACTCTCCAAACTTCCACGCCAACCCAACGTGAGAACTTTTGGCCACGACAGATTTAAGGTGCACCAGCCGCCTCTACACCATACGTTTACAAACATCCATGACCGGACCCGGATTCGAACCGGGAACCTTCCGATCTAGAGGCTAATACCTTAACCACTATACCGGTTGGTCAGATATCCGAGTTCAACACCACGTAATTTTGGTATATGGTCAGATAACGAGGTAACACCTGAGCTGGCACCCCACTCACCAAACGTCTAGACCACGCCAACGTGAGGATATTTGAGGCCACGACAGATTTAACAAGAATAAGCCCAGATGTATGCACGATGAACTTTGGCAGGAACTAGTTTCAAACTCACAACCCTCCAGTTACTAGTCATTTACTTTTCCAACTGGGCTATCGAGGTCCTTTAATAGTAGATAGTCAATTCTAATTTACGGCTGGTTGGTTAGGTTTTATTGTGCAAAGGCCATATTCGGCCATGCTGAGCCAAACACAATACAAACAACGTCAAGTAATGGAAATATGCAAGAAAAATTTACTGATTCAGAAGAGAGAGAAAGGCATCCAGAGGGGAATCGAACCTAACACGAATCGAACCTCCGCCGCATACCATGGCAGGTTGCAAGTGCAGTAGGCCACCCATTCATTGGACTCGAATTTAAGGACTAGAGTCTAAGTAGCCGCAACAGAATCTTTTCTGTAAAAAGCTCAAAATTTTTCAGAATGAAAAGAATCGGAAAATAAATCATTAAATGTGGGTTGCGAATGCATATAACGGTATGTAGATAAATTTATAGTAGTTCTTCTGCGTGGGTAATATACTTGATTCGTACGTCATAATCATTATGGGGAAAAAATCCGACACACGCTATAAATCGTACGTCTAGTTAATTTCATTTTGAGTGAGGTTCTAAGAACTGCATACTCATCTTTCACTGTTTACCATTAAACGAAATTCTACAGTGGAAAAATGTCTGCTAATTGTTCAAACAAAAGCTTTTGTCGGAAAGAGTAACAATGTAGCCCCCCCCCTCCTTTTATTCACCTCAAATTATTTACTGTAGCAAAACACACGCGGTTCTTTAAGCGACTTTGTTAGACCTTAACAGAAAATTAAAAACCACCTTTTCTTTACTCAGTTAAGTTAAACATTTCTAAAACAACTGAATTGCCAAGAACATTAAAAATTTAAATCGAGAGCAAAAACTCAATTTCGATGAATGAATGTTGCCTAGGGCTTCACCAATTCAATGCGGCAGTATCAAAAGAGCATTAAAGCAAAAGCACCTGTATTTCGAAAAAATCGAAGTCAACTATCTGCACAATGGTCTTGTAACTGTTTTCGTAATTTTTTCCTTCGAGAAAAACAAATTTTCCGAAATGGTATTTTTACAAGTTAACTCTAAGTTTCAAACTCTATAAATTCATTTTGTTCAAATAAAAAGCCTCAGCAATTTTTTAGATTTTAACACTTTTTTCGGGGTTTGTAATTTTAAGTTTACTTTTAGTAAGCGAAATACTATAAAAGAACTGAAATTTATCATTAGTTAGTATAAATCAGTTTTATTTTGTTTCATATTGGAAGAGCCAATTGATCACTTTCTTTCTGAAATATAATTTTGAACTTTATGGTTCTGTGATTGAAATTGTGTGTGTTATTTCGAACTTTTTGAGGTTACTCAGGTCTACATACGTATAAGCAATCGCGCTGCTTGAGGAACAAGAAAAAAACGCGATAATCATGTCTAAAAGTTAAGCATTATGTGAATATTTCAGAAAATCTATATCGGAATGGAAGTAAACGTGGTATGCGGTGTAATAAGGTTATAGAAGAATAAAATAATACAAAACAAATATAGTAATGACTTTTATTATCCAAAGAAATGGATTGAAAGAAAAAGGTCCACAATACGAGTGTCAACTTTAGGAAAACGGAATGATTAAAGCATTGTGATGCTGAAGTTTAATATAGTGCGTGGAAACCCGTAGCCACGCATGCTGTACAACGATTTCCCATACTTTCGTTGAGAGTGTGGATGAGTTGTGTGCTCAAAGAGTTCCAAGCCTCACGGAGAGCAGTTTTCAATTCCGGAACGGTGCTTGGTGAGTGGCGGAGGGCTGCAATATGTCTGCCGAACATATCACACACATTCTCTAAACTATTCATATAAGTAGAGTTGGCAGGTCACTGCATGCGCTAGATTCCTTCACTTTGAAGGAAGGCGTTGACCAGGGCTGCACGGTGATGAGGCATATTATCATCCATGAAAATGAAATCCGGACTGACAGCACCTCGAAATAGGTGAACGGTAGGCTCAAGGACTTTGTATCTGTATCTTGGTCTGTGTGGCCGTCAAGCATGATACCTACCCTACGATGTATTTCCGTGATGTTTCCCGGGCGAAAACGAGTTCCATATTCTCTCCAGATAGTGGTACGACGAGAATCAGTTTGCAGACTAAATCTGGACTCGTAACTGAAAATGATATTGCTCCACTGTTGTCGATCTCACGGCTGATGCTCCAAACTCCACTGTAAACGCGGGTGCTCTGTGCAGACGTTAAGGGAGATGCGAACTGCTGGTCGTCTGTTTTATATAATCCAACGGGTCTGAGTCTCCTTTAAGCAGTTTGTCTCGAAACTATGACTCCTGTGGTGGCTGTCAGGGCTGAACCCAGTTGTATGGCAGAACGGTTACTGTGACGTCGAGCAGTTATCGCCAAATATCGGTCTTGCGGAGCGGTTGTTACCCTTTACCGACTTGGTACTGACTGTCGGGTAACAGCTCCAGGTTGAAACCTCTAACACAGTTTGGAAATTACACACTGAAGCACATTCAGATTGAGACGCTTCGGTTTGAGATCGACAGGATTCCAGCATTTCATTAATTCACCCCTTCACAAACAAGTGCAGTTGGCATATTTGTGATGTCTTTCGTTGTTATTGATTGTTAACAATGCTGTATACCACAGCAATAAAGCAATTTCGAAATTTCAGGCCATTAGGGCGAATCGAAATTTCTTAGATCTTTTTGCGGCAGTGCGGAAAAGTTGTGAACTACCATCATTAAAAAGCGTACGGAATCTAAAAATTATAGGTTGATTTCTTCTGTCTCCTCAGGGGGCAGAAAGTTCCGAAAATTGGACTAAAAGAGATTAAAATACAAAAAATAATAAATAATCACAGATTTCGTTGATCAGTTTGGGGTAGTGCTTACAAGTTACTATTTTTTAACAACAACAACCATAAAAAATTTTAGAATTAGAGGTTAATATCATCTGCTGCCTCATCGATACCAAATTCTGGAAAACGAAGGCACATTTTTAAATAAATATACGTCACACTTACCTCATTTTAATGCGAACATAAACTTTATTTTACTTTTCAATGAATTTTTACATGTATTTTCTGGATTCTAGTGTCGCTATAGTACAATCATCCCTGTTATGCGCCCCAACTGTTTTTCCGGAGTCTGCAGTGACTAGTTTCCCAATCCACTCAACTGCTTGCGTGTGTGAAGGAAATTTAATAAAGTCCCAGCAAGCCATTGGCATACTGTCCTGTATCATCTTCAGAAGTTCTTGAGAACTGATCTGTTTGAGAACTGTAGGCGTTGTCACAAAACAAGCTTGCCAGTCAATGAAATCTACATAGTCTAGCTTCAAACTTAGCAGGAATAACGAATTTACGAATACAATTTCTATCTGCGCTAATTTTTCTTGCCTTGATAAGGTTCCTGCAAGGGTTCTAATATGGCACCTTTCATCAGTTAACATTGCCAAAATCATGTTTTCTGGAGCCGCAAAGTAATCGTTGCGAGCAATAACTGGTTCGATTACGTCACGATACTTCTTAGGCAAGTACCGAGACGAGCTGATGAAATGCCACAGGTGTCTAGCACCGTCCTTTATGGAATGATGAATCCTAATTCGGAACCATGAGGGTGTGAAGCAACTGATTTGATGGTTCTAATGTAGATAGATATAATCTTAGTATTCGATTGGCAACAGTTGTTAACCAGCGGTCCAAATTCAACGTTCCCAGTTAGCTAGATCTGAATTGAGGGTGGTAGGATCAATTTCTGGCAACTCGTATTCAATACTATTAAAAGCAACAATTGAAAGTTTTTCGCATCCTTTGAGGTTTCGTCCAATGTCACCGGTGTAAGATGTGGGGCCAGATGACTTGCTGTCTATGAACTCAAATAGGTGTTGTTTCTGTCGTTGGTAAATGAACTCAGGCTGACGCCGTGATGACAAACAGAAAACAAGATTTAATAACAAAAGAATAAATGCAGACGCGCTTGCGTCCTGCTTGTTGACAATACAGGAGCAGGAACTATAATGCGCATGAAGCGCCAAGGGAAAGTAAAAACAAGAGTATCGCCCTCTGGCGGATTTGCGCGTCACATAGATGGAGGCTGAACAGGTGTCGGAATGGTAACTCATTGAAATGAAGTAAGCAGATAATCCATTGGACTGGTCTCTGAAGTTTCAATTCAAGCCTGCGAATTACACCATTATACACTCCTGTGTTCACTACAGTGCCGTCACACCCGAGATTAATAAGGTTGCTAAAATCATCCACTGAAGCACTTGTTACGTATTCGTAAATACTATTTGATATATCAAGGCTAGATCCACTTTCAGGTATAACATGTCCCATGTACGTAGAACCATACTCCGATGATAGAACACAGTAATGCGCTTCTACAATTGTTCTTTGGAACTGCTTGTCCTCGAGTATTTCTGATGTTAAAGTTTTGCCATGCCGTCCATAAAAAGCCAGATAGAGTGGAACGATTTTCATTTGATTTTGAGACCAATTTTTTGTAAATTTTCGATTTTTCCCTCCATATTTTATTTTTGTCTGTGACAAGGCTGATTTCATATTAAACCCAAATCTTGCATAACACTCTTCCGTGAATCTGTTGGATACACCATACCTCCTATTTGTTTTCGGCGTTAAAATAGGGTTGGTCCACTTTTTTGCCAGAGCGGCAAACCCAGTCTGTCTCGATTGTGCACTGTGCAAGCAGTAAACAGTTGTACAGAAAAGTACCAAGATGCGTCAATATTTCCAAAATTCGATGCCGATGAGGCCGCAGAATATATTAACCTATAATTCTTAAAGTTTTTATAGTTGTTGTTGTTAAAAAGATAGTAACTTTTAAGCGCTACCCCAAACCGATCAACAAAATCTGTGATTGTTTATTAATTTTTGTATTTTAATCATTTTTAGTTCAACTTTCGGAACTTTCGGCCTACTGAGGCGACATAAGAAATCAATCCACAGTTTTAAGATTCCGCAAGGTTTTTAATGATGGGAGTTCACAACTTTTCCGCACTACTGCTAACAGATCTAAGAAATTTCAATTTTTTCGATACGCCCTACTGGCCATGTTGCTCGAGACCGTTTTATACTTGTTCCAACATGCCCCAGTGCTTAGAGCATGTCAACATCGACTGAACTGTTTTGCACATGCACAATGTTTTACCTTCGTCCATTGATTCTCCACAAGTACTTTTGAGCCATGGTATCTATATTTACACCATTTTTTTTTTGCATTTTACTAATTTTGCTGAACTTTTGGACATAAGAGTACTTAGGCGAATCGAAAAAAAAACCCAAATACAAATTTAAAATATCTAGGCTAGAGTATTTAACCCTTTGAGGAGTTCACAAGCGTAGTTCCATCTTGCTGCCTACATTCTTCCTTTCATGTCCTCTAACGAGTTTGGACTTTCTTGAACAATAGTTACAAAAGATTTCGTAAAGAAGAAATAGAGAGTGATAGAATCTTTCTAAAAGATTCTGTTCTGAAGAAATGAGTGGTAGTATCTTTGCAAAAGATACTGTTTTGAAGAAAGGAGAGGTGTAATCTTTCCAAAATATTATGTTCTGAAAAAAGGAGCGATAGAATATTTCTAAAAGATTCTATTCTGATGAAAGGAACGATGGAATCCTTCCAAAAGCTGTTGTTCTGAAGAAAGAGGCAATATAATCTTTCCAAAAGACTCAGTCCTGAAGAAAGGAGCGATAAAATCTTTTCAAAAGACTCTGTTCTGAAGAAAGAAGCGATTACATTTTCCAAAAGATTCTGTTTCGAAGAAGGGGGGGGATGGAATCTTTCCAAAGAAGTCTGTTTTAAGGAAACGAGCAATACCTTTCCAATGGATTTTATTCTAATGATATTAACAGTAAAATATTTCCAAATTATTCTATTATAATGGAAGAAATCTAATGAATGGAATCCATGGATTCCTCAAAACATGTGGTTATTGAGTCATTAAATGAGCTGTGTGGTAAAAGGAACTCTGCACTACTCGGAAATCTCGCGACGCTCAGAGAGTTAAATACAGAATAAAATACAGTAGATTGTTGAGGTAATGGTAATGGTAATTTTAGTTAACGTCGTACTAGAGCAACACAACGGGCTATTGACGACGGTCCGGAATCAGTCCCTTAAGGGAAAGATTCGAGGACAACACCTCGTAATTTTGAACCACGGTCAGATGACGAAGCAACACCTGAGCTGGCACCCCACTCTCCAAACTTCCACGCCAACCCAACGTGAGGACTTTCGGCCACGACAGATTTAAGGTGCACCAGCCGCCTCTACACCATACGTTTACAAACATCCATGCCCGGACCCGGATTCGAACCAGGTACCTTCCGATCTAGAGGCTAACACCTTAACCACTATACCGGTTGGTCGGCTGTAGATTGTTGAGAATAAAGTTGTTGATAAAAAACCGCCATGTTTATGAGATAGTTTTATATTTATATTGGGATTATTATTTTATTATTTGTCCATTTTTGGACCTAGCACCATTAAAACCCTAAATTTGAATTCAAATAAGAAGAGCAAGGGTGCAAAGCAACACTCGCAGACCTATTACAGGTGACGGCTTGAGCGGTGAAAACGCTCTGATTGGTCTGCGCGTTTCGCTTTGCGCTTCCTATTTGTGAGTTCAGCTTAACTAACCAATACACTTAGCTTTCTCATTCACTCATACAAAACGCTCAAATCTTATTCTCCCAATTTTAAAGCCCATCACGAGGTTTATTCTTTTTAAATAAACACGGCCATCACACACACAATCCCAATGTACCCTAGTGATATGTCCTCCCCTTTGTTTAAGTCTATCTTGTGTCTGGCCAAATATGGCTCCTGTGCCATAAAACCCAATTCAACCTACCAACTTCGTTTTACTCTCGCCTGCTTGGGCTCCACTAACCTAGATGGTAGTTTCGCAAATGAGCAATAGGAAAGTTGCGAGTTTGAACCGACCAAAAAATCATGTACTTGGAGGCTCGTGCAAATGTCCTCACTTTGGAGTGGTATGAAACTTCGGAGAGAGTGTTGCCATATTATGTACTGACCTCGTCATCCAGCTGTAACTCGAAGTTACGAGGTGTTGTCCGAGTATCTTTATCTTAGACATTTATCCCAGACTTTCACCAATAGCTTGTTGTGTTGCTCCAGTGCAACATAAATTCAGCAACCTTCATACCTAACATCATCTATCCATTAACATTTTAGTTTTTTCTTCCGTATTGATTGCTTGGCATTGTCTGTCTTGTGTTTGACGCAGCTTGACTAAATATGGATCTTGCGCAGTAAAACACAAAGCAACCAACCCTAATTCGAAAAAAAAATAGTTATTTACTTCGATTTTAACAAAATGAAAATTCGTTGGACAGTACGAAGTTGAATCTTCATCACACTGAAGCTCTTAAAGACGGTTTGGGATCAATCCTGAAAGGAAACCGAGAACAACCTCATAATTTTGAACCACGGTCAGGTAACAAAACAAAACAATTCAGTGCGAAACATGTAAAAAAAGAGCGTTATGATCGAATGCGCGATATAGTTAGGGCATTGTTTTAACTATTAAGCGAGTGTCCTTTGCCCAAACTCATACAGGTAACAAAGCATAAACTTCAAAATGAACTTCTAAGCTCCAGCTTATTGAGAAGGATAATTAAAGGATCAGCTCGGAGTACTGCTTCATTAAGCTCAATTAACTCTAATTATTTTAAGATTAATTACATTTTATTGTTTCATGCTACTTTTTAATCGATAGAGCTTCGCATTTAGTGTTTAAAGGAAATATCCACCGATTCTACGCTTATCTGCCTTCAGATAGTCATTACAAATTTTCGTAAAAGGAAAGGAGATGAATTAACTTTGATGACTTGGTAGGAGTGGTTTCTTCTGCAGAAGCGTTGTTACATACCAAGTTTAAATTTCTCTGGCTCAAAGGACTTTCGTGTCTCTCGGGAATGCGCTATCCCAGTTGGAAGAGTAGAAGATTAGAAACCAGAACGTTGCTCGTTCGAAACTCGACCAACCAACTCGCCAATCTTCGCTTATGTGGTGACTGATGCACGTTAAATCTGTCATGGCCTCAAAAGTCCTCACTATGGTATGGTGTGGAATTTGGAAAATGGGGTGCCAGCTCAGGTGGGACTTTATCATCTGACCGTGGCTCTAAATTACGAAGTGTTGTCCTTGATTCTTTCCCTTCGGGACTGAACCCTGACAGTCGCCAGTAGCCCCCTGTGTAACTCCAGTGCGACCTAAATTCAACTACCTGCCTATCTCTCTACGATGTTGCTCGAGTATTTAAAGTGTATCTCGCAGCATTAAGTGTTTGAATCCTATTTTTTGAAAAAGATTGTAAGTATCGGTAAGATTGTAAGTAACGCTTCCTGATTTATTCATTAATCAGAACACTTTAAATGTGGCTCTAGAGATGAACTTATGCGAGTTCACTTCTAGAAAGGAAGTAAAATAAGGGGTACCTTGCGCCAAAACACGTATGGAAACCATTACATTTGAGTATTTTTTCTGACTCGAAGCCTTTACGCTCCGAACTGAAATCCACTTGAAAGACGTTCATTGAGCATATTATTTGTTTTAAACTTTAATCTAATTTTTAGAAGGGTCGTCATGGTTTGTCCACTGCGCTAGCAACGCGCACGTTGTGGAATGCGTAGGTTTTATTCATTCCTGGACGTATTTCTCTTTTCTATGTCAGTAAAACTTTTCTTGTGTGTATGTCTATTTGCTTAACTTTGTTTGGAGCAGCTTGATCAAATACGACCATTGTGCGACCCTCCTACGACCCTAATACGACCCAACGTGTCCATAAAACACAACCCACTTAATTTAGCCTACTCTGAAGTACCAGAAAACCTACAATATAACCTAGCTAGCTCTGAAGTACCAGAAAAACTGGCACTACAGAGATGAATGATGAAAAGATGAATCTAAACAAAATATATAGCAACACCACCTATGCACGTCAATGGCTCAGTTTTCTAGAGCATATATGTATATAGAGATAGATATCGGTGGAAGCATATAATTCTGATTCCAACGTGAGAAAAGCACGTTCACATGATTTAAGAAACTTCGAATGTGGTTAATTAGTTGGATCTTGTGAGATGGATGACAGCGTTTTGTTGGTAGAGGATAAGTTTCTATTTTCACGTGTTTCCATTTTAAGGGTGTACCATGACAGGAATATTTCTGGCGAAACCTGTAACAAACGACTGCAGTGTGGCATTAAAATAATTTGGGTGGTGAATGAGGTCAGCGTCAGCTGGAAAGAATCATTTCATGTGATAGGCGTGCAGCAATGCCGCAATTAATATCTAAATTTTAAGCTGAACCCTCAACAAATGTCGGCGTGAGGACGTCCAATCAAATATTTGGGTTTTACGAGCCGATGAAGTGCCCTTGATGAATAATCGACACGTAGCTATGCAACTCGCCTGGGCTCAAGAACACTACACCTGGACACTTGATGACTGGAAACGAGTAGCCATGGACACTGCTGTCTTGTGCTTTCTGGACACTATTCGCTTCAGACTCGTCTATACTTGCGTGTAAGTTGCAACTTTCGTCCACCATACTGTATCGGAGATGACGTTTTACCATTCTCTATGTAGGCTGTTCTAACAGTTGACAAAGTGCTTTTTGTAAAATGCACAAGTTTTTTTTTTTTTTTGTCTCAGACTACAGCAAGCTGCGTTTCAATGATTATGCCTCTTTAAAATTCAAATAGATATAACTGCATTTGACTGCTAGCAGAATGTTCACATGCAACTCGTACATCTGCTGCTGATGATAGACTAATACTTTCATCTACACTAGATAGTACACTTCTGTGCTAGGTAACTTACATGTACTGGAGTGACGAATTAGGCCCGTTTTCATATAGGTTGTGTCTATCACCTGTATAGTTTAAGTAAACTCTTCGCATACAGTAATTCGATATTTTTGCATACAATAATTCGTTTTGTGATTTTTGACCAGACATTTGAGTAAAATTAGTTACAAGTCCTTATAAAAGCACTTTTATTAAAACTTGCTTGAAACATCAAAATTAAATTGAAGCAGTACTTAAATATTGCCCTGGGATTGATGAAAATAGAATAAATGATTTTGCATTTCATTTAAAAAATTGACGAAAATATATATTTGCATACTTCGTTTTGTAATTTTTGCCCATAGACATTAAAAAAAAATTAGTTTTTTAAGTAAGCAAGATTTGCTTTTCTGTCTTAACACATACATCCCCTCCATGCATGTGATAACTTCTAAAAAGAAAAACAAAGTACTTTTTTAAACTTATCAGACTGGTTCAATTTGTCAGTTATTTGGAGAAAAGATAATTTAGCCTCATTACTAGCATTTACTTTATGTTCAATTATATTTTTTAACTCATTATTTGTATAGTAATGAAGGTTTGATTGCTTTCAATTTAAGGAAATAAGGATTAGTTCCTTTTACTTGGATTTCCCTAAAAACGAAAACTTTCTGAGAAGTTTTCATTTCGTTTTAATGTAAAAGGTGTAATATAGAAATCCGGTTTTTCGTGAATTTTAACACGACGTTAAGACTTTGCAGTTTTTCTCAATCTATTCAATTAGTTTAAGTACCAACTAGAAGTATATATATAGTAGCATGTCTACTCAGTATACATCATTTCAATATTATATGGTAAATCTAAATGTACTTCTAATTTAAGTATTATTTTAATCCTTGAAGTGGTTTCGAGGAGATATCTTGTCTTTTAAAATCTGATCAATTTTGTTAATGACCAGATATTTTGATTTTAAGATATTGACTATTTTTCGTGGATGACGAGATCGTTTCAATTTTTGAGTTTTCTAGCGACGAGATGATATATCTCGTCCATCAAGATCTGTTCAATTTTGCTAATGAAGTGAAATCTCGTCGAGGCAACCACCAGGAGGGTTAAAGTTTAATTATTGATCAGTCTTTTTATTTTAAAACATGACGCTATAAAGGTAAATTTGTTTCCAAACAGGTATTTGAAAAATAACTTTTATAGATTCAAACAGATATTGCCTTGTAAATTCCATTACGCGCCTCCAATGGCAACTCATACACCTCCTAATATTTGTGAAATTCGATAAATCGTTGCTATTCAATCGTTGACCATAATTTAAATTTATGAAATACTCTATTTTTGGTTATTTGACGTTGAAAACCCAGCTTTTGCATTTATTTTATTTTCTAGGATCGATTTTGTCCTGAAATTAACTTTTCGACACAATACTTATTATAAAGGTCATTCGAGTTTTAAAACTTTTATATATTTTTAAACTGTAAATAAAAGCAAAAAGCTGAATCAACTTAATTTTAGAATTATGTAAATTCGTGTTTATGTAGGAGATAATTTTCTTTGCACCTTATAGAAATAAATTCCATTGACTTGTCACCTATTTCTATCTCCTTTAAGTACTAAAAGGTTTTTATATTAAAGATATATTTCTTTACAGTCGTTGACTGCTATTCTACTCATTCTGAAGGATAGTTCGAAGTAATTTATGCGGCATTAAAACTAGATTCATCTGTGAAAAGATTCATTCGAGAAATCGGTTATTTTATCTGACTACAATGCAATACAAGCGGTCTCTTCAAATGCAGTCAGATATTGTCCACGAGTTATGCAATGCAAACAACTCCTGATAAGCTAGCTGATGTGTTGTTGCTTCGAAGGGTCCTGGCTCATTGCGACGTACCTGGAAATGAGAGCAGAGACTATCTTGCCAAAAGGGATCACACAAAAGCCGTTAAGCCTTCTGTCTTTTCACACTTCGAAACTTTGGATAAAAGAGTTGTTCAAACAACGCCTAAAAGAAAGAGTTGTCAATGCTGCCAAGGATAAATTTTGGGAATGCCTTCTTTTCTCCAATGACGTCGTCCCAGACTCCAAGAAAGGCTTCAGCTGCTGAGTTTTGTTTCCAGAATGAGCGTGCAGTTATTTTATTGTAATAGCGTATATGTAAAAGTGTAGTGTTTTTTATTGTAATAGTCTCTCCTGACTATATTTTATGTAACAGTAAACCACCTATGGCGACTGAACACTTAGACGCGTGTATTGCACATAATTTTAGTAATAGAATACAAAAATATTCGGAAGTCAGATGGCGTAAAGTCAAGAGCCTGGCATTTGTTTCCCTTGTATTAAAGAGCTATAATAAATGCATTATAAATCCTTTTTGTGTTTAGACAGAATACACGATTTTATTCGAGACATTAAAATTGAGGCTAATATTTCTAGTGAATTTTCTGATTGGGAAAATCTTACTGAACATAGCCTTTACTTCCTGATTCTGATTTAGATGTGACTTCGCGAATTATTTTAGAACAATGAGATAATAGGTAAGTAGTTGAATTAACGTCGCACTGAAGCAACTCAACGGGTTATTGGCGATAAATGGAAAGATCGAGGAGAACACATCGTCAGTTTGAATTAAGGCCATATGACGAGATCAACACTTAAACTGATACCCCACTACTCAAGCGTATACCACGCCAACACGAGGACATTTGAGATCACGACAGATTTAACCTCCACCAGCCCCCACGTACATGGCGATCCTTTGTTGGATCAAGTTTCACTCGCGCAACCTTCCAGTTACCAATCCGTTACTTTTCCAATTAGGTTACCGCAGTCCAAAGTGATTATAAAACAAACTGTTGCATAGATTAGAATTAATTCTAAGTTATACTGTTTATAACATATGTGGTGTTTATTCGGAGACTTATACTATATACTCCCTGAGTAGCGCATCTCAATAGTAGATCTGTGTTACTTACGGTATTATAAGTAGCCTTATCCTTAAAGAAAACTAGAGTTAAGTAATGCGAAAGATCCAATTTGATACCTCAAATATTTAGAAGCAAAAACATTTATCTTTGCCTTTTCCTCTTAGAGTTTTGGGATGAAAGGAGTTGAAATTTCTTTTCGGAGAATTTATCATTTTATATTTTTCCGAGATAGTCTGCTTTTAAGACCTGAAACAACATTACTTCTCAGCGACGTTTCACCTGTGTTTGGAGAATATTTCTGTAGAGCAACATATTTCATTTCATTATTGAAAGAAAAATAGATTTATATAATTAATCAGATATTGAAGTTTTGTAAATTTGTACTCAAAGTTAATGGTGTCAAGGGACATTTTCCTAGTACATAAATGTTAAAATTAGATAAATGGAAGTGTTTTTTCTCAGGGCCTGGTGGGAAGTATGATTTTGAGTTGTTAGAACCAAAAATAAAATTTTAACTATTAAAAATTAATCTCTGAAATCCCTAAATACATCTGAAACATTCATTCAATATTTTTGCACATTAAGAGTGATCCATGTTATAATGATACATACGGCCACAACCATCCATATCGAATATTATGTTTAGAGATAGTGACTATAGGATAACATAGCAGCGAGCGATGAATCACTTACACTAAAGTAAACTTTCTTACATTTTAATCTAGCAAAAAAGATTGGATAATTTTTAAGCTGTTATCATTCTCCATAAGCTTTATTTACCCATTTGTAAACATCTGATTTAACCGTAGAACCATATTTAAAATGTTTGTATGGCTCTAAAAATCAGAAAAATTTAACAGCATACTTTTTTTTATTAATTCAAAATATTTTATAACTCCTTAACTTTCAAACGATACAACAATTCTTGTAAATATTCAAATAGTTTCCTAGTTACATGCATACAAAATACTTTCCTTAGGTACTATCACAACATCATCCTTTGGAAACAAACACGTTTCCAAAACTTTAAACTCAGTATTTGAACAACTGATTTTGCAATATGATGCTTTGGGGTTGAAACAATGATAACTCAACAATGAATTTATTTACTATAATTATTTTTGTGTATCAATATAATCTATGTAATACAGAGTTGACCGACCAACTGGTATAGTGGTTAAGGTGTTAGCCTCTAGTTCCTGGTTTGAATCCTAGTCCGGGCATGGATGTTTGTAAGTGTATGGTATAGAGGCGGCTGTTGCACCTCAAATCTGTCGTGGCCGAAAGTCCTCACGTTGGGTTGGTGTGGAAGTTTGGAGAGTGGGGTGCCAGCTCAGGTGTTGCTTCGTCATCCGACCGTGGTTCAAAATTACGAGTTGTTGTCCTCGGATCCTTCTCTTAAGGGATTGATCCCGGACCGTCGTCAATAATAGATCGTCAATAGCCCGTTGTGTTGCTCTAGTACGACGTTAAGTAAAAGTTACCATTTACCAGCAGATGTTTTGACTCTCAATCAGAGTTATTAGCTAAAAATGAATATTTAGTAGACTTTTAAATGTTAAAATACCTGCAAAATCTTGACTTTTTATGCTTTCTTGATGAAAAAATTGCATAGGAAACCAATTATTTCTAGCAATTTGATTGAGGGTCAAGACATGATGAAATAATAAAATCAGGAATAATTACCAACAGGAATTGTCTTTTTGAACAAAGTAGAATTTGAGATATCATTTTACAAAAAAAAAATTCAAATTATATCTCAATTAGAAAATTAATGCCTAGATTAATCTGAATTTTTCAAACTGAAATTTGTTTAGGTACAAACGTATTAAAAAATTTGAACTTTTAGAGACAAAATAAAAAAAACGTATTATGTATATGTGCATCTTAAAGCCAAATTATATATACGGGTACACTTATGTCCATAAATTAAACGTCATATGCAATATGCAAATTTACAAACGCGGAAGTCTTTCGTAGCCATAAATCACTGATGCTACCAACAGACGTAAGAAATAGAAACGACCGATTGGTTGACCATAATTAACGTGTTTGGAGTCACGAGACAATACAAGAACGTTAAAATTTGATAAAAGCCGGTGTCTGGTGACTGAAAGATTTTTTCATGTACTCTATGTTAGCTATTAGTTATGACGAGTGACACGAAAAATTCGCGAGTACCAGTACATTCACGTAAGTTTGTTTCTTTATGCACGTAAATCTCTGTGAAGTGTGCCTGCATTTTTAATTGTTGTATTTAACAACCTCCCATCAAAAGAATTTTACTTTTCTCCGAACATATAACTAATCCTTAATTTATGAAAGCTAATATAAATTGTTGTTTCCCCGATTTCAAATGTTTTCAGATTTTTAGTCTTTATATCTGAACTATTTCTCTTACAAGCTATACATTAAATAAACAGGAAAGGGGTCAGAAATTAATAGTATTTTTAGGGGGTCATATAGTACATGTTTATTGGGGAAAAATGATTTATCACAATTACGAAAAAACACAATTTTCATGTAAATGCTATGTGAAAATATCTAGCATCAGACATTTTTCTAAAGTGAAATTTCAGTCGTAAATCTATATAAATAAGTATGGAGTATTTGTTTATACATTGAATATTTTCGACCCATTTTAAGTTTTCTATCCGTTTTGGACCCTTCTGATGCCAAATCCGCCCTTTTCGCGTTTGGTGTCTGTCTGTATGTCCATCTGTCTGTCTGTATGTATGTATGTGCCCTATACACGTCCACACGGTTTAATATATTTTCATGAAAATTTGCATACAGTGAGAACTTATGTTCATTTAGTGAGCGCAAGTGGTTGCGAAAGTCTGTCTGTCCGTCTTTCCGTTCTATGTTTGATTTTCTGTTTGTGCAGACATCACATGAATTTTATTCCAGATATTTGATCGAAATGTGTTTTAATTTTATACATTATCTATTAGTTTAGTGAATGCAATATTAAACCTTTCTTTATTGTTATATTTAGTTGAGTTTCATGCTAAAACACCTGAGTAAGTGTACTTAAATCAACCATAATTTGGTAGTTTTGGAAAAATTGGAATGTATATTGAATATTACGATTACTTCGATTGCTTTACCAGTACTGCTAAAAAAGTAATTATTCTTCAAAAAATAATTTTTTTTTTACGGAATTTCTGCTTACATATTTAATTTATTTCTAGTCTTATTTTTGGTCTTTGCGCAATGAAAACGATTTCCGAATATTTGGGACAGACGATATTTTTTAACGAACGGGAATGAACAAGAACGCGCTAGCAGTGATATTTATTCTGGTTCTTTCGCTCTGAATTAATTTCACATTTCTAAATTTTGTGCACTTTTAGTTGAAAGTTGTGGCAACTGTGCGAGATCAAGAGATAAAAATGAATCACAAATTAATATCGCTAGAACAATTTTTTCAGGCATCTTTTATTTTATTTTATTTCGCTGTTTTTTTGTTTTAAATATTTATTATTTTAATAAATGTGTTTTCCTTCTCATCACACGCAATACCACCACAAAGTATTCGATTTGAAAATAGCAGGTAAGTTAGAATAAATTTTCAGTAAATTTGAAGTGCAGTTATGCCATTATTGGAAGAATAATGCCGTTTTTGAAAGAATATAACAGTTATTGAAAGAGTAATAATACTTAAAAAATCCGAACTAGAACTTTTCAAACTTTAAAAAATTCGTTGTCATAATGACAGGAGAAGATTGCAAAATTTCACATACCGGATGCAAGAGTGCCACAAGAAAAAAAAATATTGTTTTGTTCACTATGAGTGCGATAGCACTCGCCGTAAATCGTAATTTTTATTAATTGAGTTGAACGTGAAAAGTACTTAAGAAAGAGAATTCCAAATCTCCCTCAAAATCGTCTTTTGTAGTAGTAACTTTAGTGTCACCTTTCGTCATTTTGTAGATTTGTCATGCAGCAAGGGTGCGATGTATATGAAATGTATTACATGGATGGATATGCATGTGTAGGATTTGTGTCCAAAGTAAGTTGTAGAAATTATAAAGATGGTGAAAGGTATTCTAGTAAATTTTTATTCCATATAAAACGTAATTCATTATATATTTTGTTTATCTTTTCAATTTAGAGTAAACCAATTCAAACCGAGTAAGGTCGAGTATTTTGCTAGTAAATTAAATATATTCTGTTATACAGGCAGCATCTACTACCAAACTGTACTGCAGTAAACAATGAGTTGTTTTCATCCTCTGAAAGCCAAAGGTAAAGTTTTTTTTATGGTGGTTGGGTTTTATGGTGCAAAGGCAATTCATGACCAAAGTGCACCACACGTCGAGTAAATAGATATACAGTAAACGAAGGTTTTATTGGCATAGAATTATAGAAATACACAGAGGGAGAAATTTACCTCGTCATCTGACCATAGTTCAAGATTAAGTGGTGTCCTCGAATCCATCATTATTGAATAAGTAGTGTTTCGTTAGTGAAATAAGTAGGTGGAAATTTCATTTTGTCGAAGACGCCTTTTCGATTTACTTTTTCGTTTAGAAGTGTGTGTGCGTGTAGTTTGTGTGTATTAAATAATTACTCCTTTTAATATTAAATACGTTTTGTAAATATTAAGCATTATTAGTGAGGTAAGCACTAATATGAGAGTAAAGAATTTGAACTTCGTTGTTATAGCCGATTCTCCCAAATGTACATAACTCACGAATGCTTGTTGAGCCGTCATCACAATCACTAGTGAATTAAGGAAAGATTTCAAAAATTCGGCAGCACTAGTAAAAATTTCAATTTGAGCAACTACAAATTGTACAAGAGACATTCATCAGACACTTTGGTATTTTTTAAAAAACTTCACACTGTAAAGAATTTGAACATCGTTGTTATAGCCGATTATTCCAAATGTACATAACTCACGAATGTTTGTTGATCCGTCATCACAATCACTAGTGAAATAAGGAAAGATTTAAAAAATTCGGCAGAATTAGGACTACAAAATTGAACAAGAGACCTTCATCGGACATTTTGGTATTTTTTAAATAACGTCACATTGTAGCAACACAATGGGCTATTGAGACCTTCATCAGATTGAAAATGAATTTGAAAATCAATCAAGTAGAATCTTATATATAAAAAAAATTTTTTAATGATTTTTCAATTGATTTGATGTCTTGCTTTTGTAATTTGCTTCAGAAGTTAAAAATAATTTGGTATTTCATTGTTGATTTGAGGTTTTATTGTAATTTGAAACGAACAATATACATAGGATTGGAGGGAAATGCTGATTGGCGATAAAGAAAAACATTGTCAGTTATGGCGATGGAATATGGAAAGTCATTAGGCGACGAAACGTTTAGTAGCCAATTGATGCACGGGCAAAAACGTGTTTCTGTGCGTTACTAATTTTGTTGGTGTTGCTTTGGGACTTGCAATACATTTCTGATTTTTTTTCTCAAAAGATATATTAAACTAAACCACTCTACAATAGCGGACCGGACGCCAGCGGATTCGCATAAAATCTGATTACTTGTTTGGGGCTGTTCTTCGCGGAATGGCGAGCGACCATTGTATGTTGTTCCTGGTCAATTGAACGCCGACGCCTACATGAAGATTTTGGGCAATCAGTTTCTTCTTACGCTCTGGTAATTTTATGGAACGGACGAATGCTACTTCCAGGACGACAACGCTCCATGACATGGTACAGCCTCTGACAAGCAGTGATATCGAGATATGGATGTAAAATGTCTTCCCTGGCCTGATCAGAGTCCCGACCTTAAACCCATAGAACATTTGTGGGACGAGTTAGAGCGACGCTTACAGACCAGGGAACCACGTTCGAAATCTACATCTGAGCTGGCGACATTCTTGCAGCAAGAATGGACAGAAATACCCATAGCTGTGTATCAAAACCTTGTTGAAAGTATGCCCAGAAGGTTTAGTAGTGTAATTTCAGCACGTGGGTGACCATCCCCCTATTAAAGCATGTATTCTTTTCTTTATACCATCACATCTTGCTGTCCGGTCCATTATTGTAGGATAGATTATATTCTTCCAAAGTATAGTTTACATCAGAACTTTCTTTCATTCGATTTTGTGTTCATTTTGAGTGGAAAATCGTCATTTTATAATTTTCCTTTGCTGTTTAGAAGATGAAGTGAATAAAAGTCGACTTCCAAACTTCAACAGTATTTAAATAAAACCTAGCACTCTGTATTTGGCATGAATTTTAAGGCTGGAACTAAAACTCCTTTAAACCTGCAAAAACTTTTTTCTATAAAAAATCGTCAATTTTCCATTATTTGCTACTATTGTAGCTTAAATATGATGGTTAAAATTATTGTTTCCAAATAGATGAAAAGGACATTCTTCATAGATTACAAAAATATGAAATATTGTTCTCTACGATCAGTAGTGTTTGTGAAAGGGATCTTCAAACATGCAACTTGAAGCTATTTCACAACTGCTGATCTAAGTCCTGAAAATGTCCGAAACTTCAAAAATATTTAACTTTGTGCTAAATTATTTTGGGTATCGTTATTTATGCATAAACATAACCCCTATAGTTTGCCACAGGAAAACATAAGGACTCGTGTCATTTAACTTCATGTTACGCCGTATATCTCCATGTATCGCCACCATTGGGCGCTTTAAAACTTACTAATATATTATGATTTATAGAACAATAGTCTTGTCTTTATGTATATCACGGATGCTGAATTTCATTTCCTGACGAACGCTGACTTCGGGTATTCTTTTCCAGTGTCTTTACAGAATTATAACCTTCGTTTGTAAAATTGAAATATTTAACGAAGAAATTATATCGTTATCTTTTTAGAGGAATTTGTAACCTTTTTATAAATAGGTTTCATCGATGTGGGATTTAGTTTACTGACCACCACAATAATCTCACATGTATGTATACTACTAATTAATATTTCGGTCCAAACTGTTCTAATATTGATGCAAGTATGTTTCATGTGAGAAATGTAATAAATATTTAACACTCCACATGGTTTCGAAGAGATATCTCGTGCATCAGGATCTGGTAAATTTTACTAATGACAATATACTCGAGAGGATGAAGATCCAAGGACAAAACTGTTCCTTGCCGAGAAGTGATGACAGTTTTTGGAACAGGTGTTTGCATGACAGACTGGCAATATTGTGCGCTTTTCGACGCTGAGATAAACCAACAAGAGGGTTAAACATATTTAATTTTACATGGATTGATATTAAATTTCAAGTAGGTGTTTATACAGTATTGTGGAGCGATGAATTACTTAGTGGGGTAATTTCTATCATTAAAAGAAGTTTTGTGTGAATATATGAAGCAAAATTGTTATCTTTCTTTTTAATTACCTTCAATCCTAATTTGCTCAGACATTTGATGTTCTACATATTTTTGTTCAACATTACATTACTATCATAAATATGGTTTCATTTTTCACGTATAAAAAATAACAATTTCTTCAGAACCCCAGTACTAGTATAACTTTCGAGATACATTCAGTCATTGTACTGAAAAGGATAAATCAAAATCGTTTCTAAAGAAAAATGCCAATTCGTTCGATCTTTTATTCCTAAAATTAATTTTGCTTAATTAATCGTTCGCTCTTATAGTACCAATTGACGACTACAATTAAGTCAATTATTGTTTAGCTGTTTAAGTGCTGTAAAATAATTAATTTATTATTGATGATGCTTTGATTAATTATCCTGCTCGATAAGGATAGCTAAACGCCCAGTCACGTCGTGTGGCTTCGTGTTTAATGAGATTGGGAGAATTACAATGATAAAAATATCTCATTTAGTGCACTAATGGCCATTCAAATTACAACTCCAATGACGCATCAGACTGGCTTAAATTTGAAGTGCGATGCGAATGTGGAAATTTTGTGTCAGTAGTTCACCTTAAAGTTGTATAACATTAGAATACAAAGAGCTGATGAGTAGCACTGGAATCTTTCAGTGTTTTCTCACTAAAGGATCAATAATGCCCTATCGAAAACTTAGGCATCTATATCTACTTGTTTGTGATTTTCATCAAGCGAGTAGTGTGGTATTACGGAAAACTGATTATCCTAAGGGGGTGTTGGTAAGACAACCTGTATGAGCATGTACAACTTGCAATTTGACGTCGTCTGCAACAGAGGGG